>JAXQQM020080679.1:0-17002 GCA_034641835.2 Pinus albicaulis | reverse complement strand
AAAAATAACAATATTGGGTTTACAGGGACACAACAATAACAATAAGGGGGCTACACTAATAAAAATAAGGGATTACACTAGTAATATAGGGACCTAATAAATTCTCTATTAATTTTAACCGAAAACTTAAACTCTCTATCCTTAGTAACTCATACCAAAAAAATGAAGCTTAGCTTTTGATGAAAATGATGAAAAATGAATTAAGAATAACATAAAACCCCAAATATTTGTGGCTTGGCTATTTTGGGCTCATATGTTGTATATTTAATGAAATTAGATATGATATGATGGTTAAACCACCAATTATTGGATGCAATATCTTACAATAAATTTATTTACTGGGAGGATAAAAGGTCTACAAATGGAGTCAATTGGGAGAAATTAAAATACCCCATTATTTTCTTAAAATCATTCCCTTCTACGATAAGAAAAATCTTATCATTAACTCAATCAAAGCATTGAATACAAGATTATTGATGTTTAAATTTTTTAATAAATTTCATCTTCATGTCATCTTATCACGGTAGAATCAAAGTTGTGAGGTATAAATATGACACCTAAGTTTATTTATACTTGACTATTTTTATAAATCAACATAGATCCATCTAAACCATCTAAACCATGGATCTAACATGAGCCGAAAGGGATCAAATTTCCTTTTTTGCAAACTTACTTTGAAATACAAAAATAAATGTGTATTTTTTAATGTTTAAATTGCCCTTTTGAATGTTATAGAGAGTACATAACATGTGTATTGAGTCCTTTTATATTAATTCATATTAAATTATTTTATTTATAACTCACATTAGATATTTGACTGTATTATACATTAAAATATTTTCTTTTAACATTTTTTTCTATATATAGATTTATATAAAGTTGATATCATGTATTAAAATATTTTTGAAAAACATAAGGTTTAAACATCTTACCCACATTTTTTTTCTAATTAATGTACATGATATTAGGTCATATGGATAACTAATTAAAAATGCATAGCATATATATTTTTTCATTTTTATTGTAGCGGACATTGTTTTTCTATTTAGAAAATATTTTATTTTATTTTCAAAGGGCAACATACTTACATGTAGCCCTCACACTTGGCTCTAGAAATAGTATAGACTTATTTCAACCATAAATCTACAAAGATCCTGGAGGGATCAAATCTCAAACTTGAAAAAAAAATTACATGTCAATTAATACATTTTACTTCTTCCTAAATATGTGATTTATATAGATCTATGTAGTAATTTTTCATTGTTTAAATTGTATAATTTTATATTTTATATTAAAAATTGAATTAGTCACACATTTTACTCTTATTAGAAAAGTAACTACTCTACTTTACCTTCAATTACTTTTTCCTTTCCAGCTAAGGTTAACACAGACATATAACTACACACTTTATGTAGAGAAGGAGAGAAAATTCATGCTGAGATATTTTGGTTGATATAGATATTGAGACACTTTCTTTAAGTTCTATGTTAAGATATATATATATATATATATATATATATATATATATATATATATATAAACAATTAAAAATCTATTAACATAACAATTAAATGTTGATATTATAATTTTATACAATTTTACATAGACTAATAATTATTTTTATTATTTTTTGAGGACTTGACATACTTACACATATCCCGCACACTGGATTGTAGAATGAGCTTTTGGGCTCAGTAAATTAAATCTCTGAGGCCATCTCATCACAATAGAATCAAAGTTGTGAGGTAGAGGTATGAAATCTTTTAATAAATCATCATAGATCCATCTAAACCACGAATCTAACATGAGCAAGGAATCAATTTTTTTTTGTTGCAAACTTACTTTAAATTGCACTTTTGAATGTTAAATAGATTACATAACATTTATTGAGTCATTTTATATCAATTTATATTAAATTATTTTATTCATAATTCATATTAGATATTTGATACTATGATACATTAAAATGTTTTGTGTTAACATTTTTTTATTTTAATATTAAAAAGAAACTATACTAAATAGATAAGTTGATTTTATAAGAGTTTAGAAAATGTCATCATATTGCTAAATATATCTCTAAATGTATATGAAGATAGATATCAACTTTAAAACTAAATAAAATTACAACAATTATTTTATTTAGACGCTCATTTTTAATTATAAATTAAATAATAATAAAACATTAAACATTGAAATTAAATAGGCTAGTGATATCATTATCATTTTTTTCCATTATACTTGATCATTATTATTACTATCTTTATTTTTATAATGAAATGTTGATTTATGTTGAGATATTTAGATTGATTATATAAAATAGAAAATTATTATTTTTAATATGAAGAAATTTACTATAAAATTATATTTCTATATTTTATAGCATGTTATGTGGTATATCATTTTTCACATTATATAAGTAACACTACGCAACACTAGAATAACAAATGTTTCAAAAAAAACTAAAACAAAATTAAATCATAAAACCCAGTAACTGTTAAAATATGAAAGATAAAACTATATTTAACATCTCATTGTAATCACTATCATCATACCAATTATATTCTATCGATCATCTCTTTATAAGCTCTATCATCATTACCTTTAACATTTTTAATTTCTGAAAGTATGCATATCAAAACATTTAATGAACATAATTATTTATTTTCGTATGCATATCGACAAGTATGCATGATCAATAGTAAAGTGGTCCAGTTTGACTGTGTCCAATAGCTAATCACGAATAAAACTAATAATTCAATTTCACTTAGATCTCTTTTTATTAGAAGTGTTGAAAAAAAATCATTAAATATTTTTTTTATTAAAAAAAATGTTCAAATTTAACAAAAACAAGCAAATAATAATAAGATGTTATTATACACATTAAGAAAGTGATCACGTTAATATTGAAGTTGTGAGAAAAAAACATATGTAATTACATTTGACTAACCAAGTGTAAATCAATTTGATAAAATATCTCTATTCTTGCACTTAAACGCTTTATCTCTATTGTATAAATTGCATTACACTAGGGTTTTGGAAAGAGAAACACATAAATTTCAGTACAGGGGTTGTGTAAGGTGAAACGCCTGTATGTTTGGGATGCTTCAAGGTCACGTGAGGGATATCGGCCAAATCACCTTCGTGAGGAGATAATGGGCCCGAAAGAGGATCCGAGTGCATTCCAATGAAACACCTTGACTGCTTGTATAAAAATAATTTATGTAAATTGGCCTCGAACAAGATTTCAACCCGAAACGTCGCGGCCCGGCCTGCACCTCCATTACCCCTTCACATTGTTCCTTTTCTAGTTTCTTGGGACTCAAAAGATTCTTATAGAAGACGAGAGCATTTAGTCTGTACTCGAGCCGTTACTCGAGGATGGATTTATGGGTTGTGAGAGTTCACCATTCCCTGCATCAGCGAGCACCTGAAAAAACAAGCATCATAGTGATGGATCAATGTAAAACAACAAAAAAAGGGTAGAGAAAACTATAAAAATCACCTTAAGGTAATATATTTTTGGATTAAAACCAAAGCTACTGCAGCATGGAAACCTCATACAGCTCCGGAATAACTAGTTATTCATTGTTTATGACCACATGACCAATGCAAACCTTGATAAACTCGTATTCGACGACCTGATGACGATCCTTCCATGGCCTGATTTCATTTCAGAAATTTGGAGCGCAAGTATTCAATTTGAAATATGGGGCACAAAGAAAATAATGGAAATCTGGGGGCACAAAGGTAGCATTTGATGCATATAGAATTGAATGCATATATATGGACATCTTGTCGGCCACTTTCATTCATAAGCGGGAGTTAGAGCTGTGGAGCTGCTGGAAAATTGAGAGAGTTGTGGAGCTATTGGAAAATCATGACTATTGTGTAGCCGACATCATTATGTCAATTGCAGATTAGGGGATTATCTCCCAATCCTACGGTTAGGAGAGGTCAAATATTTGACCTCTTTACTTATAGGGAAATTTTCTTTTTTTTTAAGCTGAGGTAGTATTTGCGATTTTCTATTAATAAATGCCGGGCAAAAGGGGCAAAAAATACAAAAGTAGACCGCAACCTACCCATAGGAAACCAGGGATTTTGGCCATCTGAGTTGAAAGTAATTCATCTAGAACATAAAGAGTCTTAATAACAAGAGTCTTAGCTGCCTATACTGAAGATGATACAGAAACCAAAGGATGTCCAAAACCATAACAAAGATGTAAAAGAAACCTACATAGAACCGAGAGCAACAAGTCCAAGAAAAACTAAGAACAGTAAAGAGAATCAGTCCTCTTCAGAATCAACAGGAGTAGGTGCTATAGCAGTAGCACCAAGGAGCTCCAGAGGGAGCTGAGCAAGAGCTTTAACCTCCTTTTCTAATCTGGAAAGACAAGTATACTGATGCAGCTGCCACAAATTTATCTCTTGAATGTTCCTGTTAATGTCTGCAAGCATTGCCTCATGCTTAGTATCCGACTTAGGCTCTGCAATTGATACAATGGCTTTAGCAAGAAGACACTTAATGACCCAAAACATGCAATCAGTCTATTGATATAGGGAGGTGCGACCCCTGGTATGACCAGAGTCCGGAGCAACTCACTGCATTTCTTCATCAACCGTATCAGTCTGAGCAGTAGGGTGATCTAAAATCTCAGATTCCTAATTAAAAACATTTTGACAAACAGAAGGTGGTATCTCATGCAGAAAATTATGAACCAAAGGCTCAAGGTGCCTTTCAAGCGGCTTACGTCCATGCTTTCGAGGTGGCACAACAGAAGCCTATGTACTCAAACCCCCAACTGACTTACGGCCACGTCGAGCCATGTGAAGAGAAAGGAAACTATCTGTTAACACTTGCACCGAGAACAGAAGTGGAGTCAGCCAAGAGGAGACCATTGAGAAAGCAATAGACTGATTAACAGCAACATCAACGAAATTCAGGCCCGACAGAACGCGCAAGGCAAATGATGCATGAGATATGTAATAGACATGAGTTTAGAAGTGTGTATCTTTCAGATAATCAACTTGTGTGGTGGCTGAAAAATTAAAATTCATCCATAAAATTTCATTTAATCATACTCTCATGCATTAAGCTAATTAGATGTAGTGCCTTTAGAAATTTTAATTAATCCCGCATGTTAGTGTTGGCTAAATTTAGGAGACTCAGTTAATTGGGTCAAGTCCACTGAGTTCCAGTTAAGTTATATTTTGGGAAATGTGTGTGTGAATGTTGGGTTATTTTGTAACAATCAAGTTTGTATGATCAATAGAGAAGAGTACCAACTCTTATGGTTTGTATGTGTTAATTTTTTTTGTTTCTCCTCTTTCTCTGTCTAACAAATTGGTATCATAGTAAGATTACAAACAGCCCAGGGGATTGGTTTAGCAACAATATGTGAGAGAGAAGAGAAATATATTTTTCTCTTCATTAGAGCTATAACACACCCTATAACTGAGAGTTGGGGCGTGGTAAGGCACAATGACCCGACAACGACCAGCATTATAGGTCACCTGTTTTTTCAAGTCCCGAGTTTCGGTTACGATGACCGAGTGTGATAGGTGTGCCTTGGCATGACGGGCACCCTACTCGATGGATGTGTGATTAGAGTTCGACGAAAGTTTGGTCAGAATGATGGCCATGCTTGGGCAAAGTGCAACAGTGGGTGCGCTTGAGCGAACCATGTAGCGTGCACCCGGGTGAACTCGCACGCCAGACCCAACACTAAGTGTTATGATGGACAGACGTTCTAGTGGTGGTCATGCAACATTTATGTGGCAACCGAGCGATGCTAGAATTGTGACATGTCACAAAAGAGTGAACAATGACTATGTATTGAACAAGTTGGTGATGAAGAATTATAGTGTGTGGATGGACCAACATTATTGGCAGGTCGACGTGATGGAGAAATTATGTGGGGGGTTTTTGGATGAGTTGTGGCATCGGTTGTGGGTATCGTGACCCAACCCTGGAGAAAAGTGCATGTGCCATGATGATTGCACCGAGAGGCACATTCTAAAGCCCACTATGAGCCCGATGTGTAAGTATGTCACGTCCTAAAAAAAGAATAAAAATAATTTTAGCTAATTTCGTCTAAAACATTGACTTAAATCTTAAATCATATATGATTAATTATTAAAATAAAAACATGTATTATTGACCTAGAGGCTCTCTACAACCGAATATCAGGTACATCTTAGGTAAACATGTAAACTTAAATTTTTAACATTTAACATTTTTTATCCAATGTCGACCTATTTAAAAATAAAAGTAAATATTATTATGTATATATACTATATAAATTTAAAATATAAAGAGTTTTAGGTATGGTAAATAAATAGAAACATAAATAAACTAGAGGTATGGTAAAAAAATAAAACCTCGTTCTATATTTACTCCATAAACCTCTTTATATTTACAAAAACTCAAAACAAAGGTTTTATTTACGTGAAACCTATAGGCCAAATACCATGGGACAAATTATTGTTAATACCATGAGAAAAATACCATGGGCCAAATACCGTATTTATAAAAGTGGTAAGGTAACTAAATAAATATAAAAGAGGCATGATAATCAACATCAAATAGGATTGGAAATCAACATCTAATTATATACCAAGCATATGGATCAAATGCCATTGTAAATAAAAGAGGTATGGTAAATAGATTAAAAAAAAAAAAAACTATATTTACTCCATAAGCTTCTTTATATTTACGAACACCCAAAAAAAGAGGGTTTATTTAGGTGAAGCCTATGGGCCAAATGATTGATAATACCATGAAAAAAAACATTATTAAACCTAATATATATTAACTCTAGATATATATGGGAGGGAAGAACAAAGACATAGAGCTGAAGAGATAGGGGCAATTTCAAGGGAGAGATGGGGATAAACTAAAGGAGAGGGGAGAGGGGGAATGGAGAGAGAGAGAGAGAGAGGCAGAGGAATGAGAGAGGTAGGGAAGGGTAAGAGAGGGAGAGGGAAACATAAATATGGATAGGGGAGAGAGTAGGAGAGACAGAGCGAGATAGTGAGAGGATTGGATGAGAGAGAGAGGTGGGAGAGAAAGGGAGAGAGAGGAATGAAGATAGAGGGGACTTGAGAGAGAGGAGGGAAGAGGAAGGGATAAAGAGATGGAGTTGGAGGGGGATAGAGGGACAGAAGAATCAATTCATAAAGAGTGAGAAGTGTGGAGAGAGAGAGAGTGGGAGTTATAAGGAAGAGATGGACATATAGTGTGTATATTTAGGGCGAGATAAAGAGAAAAAGGAGAGATGGAGAGCAAGGGGAAAGAAAGATATATAAGAATAAATAGAGGGATATACTAACATATTTGGGGATTTAGAGAGAGAGAGAGATAAAGGGAAGGACGGGAGGGAGAAAGATAAAGGGAGGAATATAGGAGGAGAGAGGGAGGACTAGAGAGATATAATTTGAGGGGGGGAGAGGGAGGGTAGAAAAAGACATAGAGAGTGAGAAGTAGAGGGAGTGAGGGAGTGAGAAGGGAGAGATGGAGAGAGAGAGTGTGTGTGTTCGGTTGAGATAAAGAGACAAAGAAGGAGAGTCTAGAGAGAACGGAGGACAAACGAAGAGGAGGGATATAGTAACATAGTTGGAGGGTGAAGAGAGAGAGAGAGAGAGGTGGAAAAGAAAGGGAGACAGGAAGGGAGAGAGAGGATGTTAGAGATTGGAGAGAGGAAGGGAAAGAGAGAAGATTTGGAGAGGGGAGAGAGGGAAGAATATTTATTGCACTAGATGCATTGATTTTAGTGTAGAGGGTGATTTCTAATCCTATTTGATTGTTTTCACTAGATTATTTTAGTGTAGATGGTTATTTTTTATCCTATTTGATTGCTTGCACTAGATGCATTAATTTCAGTGTAGATGTTGATTTCTAATTATATTTGATTGCTTACACTAGATGTATTGATTTCAATGTAGATGATTTATAATATTGTTTTATTGCTTTCACTAAATGCATTGATTTTTGCGTATATGGTAATTTCTAATCCTATTTGATTGCTTGCACTATATGCATTAATTTTAGTGTAAATGTTGGTTTCTAATATTATTTCATTACTTGCACTAGATGCATTGATTTCGGTGTAGTTGTTGATTTCTAATCCTATTTGATTACTTGCATTAGATGCATTGATTTTAGTGTAGATGTTGTTTTCTAATATTATTTTACTGGTTTCATTAGATGCATTGATTTTGGTGTGGACGTTGATTTCTAGTTTGATGTAATTGAACGTATGATGGTACATTAATTTTAAAGTGATTGGATTAAGAGTGTGCATTGATTTTAGTATAAACAAAAAAAATTATTGACAATGTGCATTGATTTTAGTTTTATAGTAATTTAACCTATTCATATTGGAGAGAAAGAGAGGCAATGTATGATGTTTAGTACAATAGATCGAGCTAAATATTTAAATGGCTTACAATTTCAATTGTCCTTTTGGTATGATCCATATGAAAATATGACAAAACTGACAAGGGTGACAATAAGAATAGTTGAAGAAAATAGTTTGATATTGATCAAAATGAATACTCTTTGTAATTGGATGCATTCTTATTATTTACATTTTCAATCATTAAGCACTATTACATTGTCACATTGCTTTCAAAAAAATTATCTCATCATTTTTCATCATTAAATTTATTAACTTGGGAACTCCCCGAAGACCCGATGTTCAAGCTGAATTTTGACAAGGCCTCTAAAGGAAACCCAGGGGTAGCACGACATGAAGGGTGATACAAGACATCAAAGGGGGAGTTCAAGGAATCTCATGGGGGTACCTGAGAGAGGCCTCAAATAATGTCGTGGAGTAAGAAGGAATGTCGGTCGGGCTGGAAATGGAAATTCATCAAAGGTGGTTGACTCTGATAATCGAGGGATACTCCAAAATTATTATTGACAAAGGCCATAGACTTCTAAATGGGTCCCAAGTGAGCAAGGTCACTCAGAACTGGAAAATGGCTACCAGTTTGGAAGGCATGAGCTCCATCCTTAGGAGGCACTCAGAGGTCTAGTTCAATCATGTAAAGCGAAAACAAAACAGTCTCGCAGACCTGATAGCTAACCATGGGGTACAGGCAAGAGAGGAGATACTATAAATTAAGCGGTGGGAAATGAATGAACTATAATTAAAAGCATGATGTGATAGGATAGCGAAAAAGGATCAGGAACACCCCAGATGTAGGTGACTAAGGCAGACGAGTGGCGCAAAAGGCGCCATGCATGCTGGCCCACCCGGAGATCGAGCATGCGTGAGGGGTAGGGAGGAGGTGATGTTAGAGGTTGGCATGAAAGAGGATGGAAGAATAAGGGAGGGAAGGATGGTGATAGTTAGCAATATTTTACAACACCAGAGAATGGAGGGAGAGGACATTGATTTTCGAGATCCCTAGGGAGGGAGCTACTAGACATGGCTCAATCTGCTTGAGTGTGGAGTTAATTGTGATGGAAGGTGTAGGAAAAAAGGCATAGAAAACTGGGGAGCTTGGGATGGGCTTATAAGGAGTAGTAGGGGATGAGGTAAAATGAGCCTAACTCGGTGCAGTTGGGTGAATGGGCATAAAGGTGCAGAGATTTCCGCTGTGGTGCAAGAGGTAGTGGGGGTGTTTGACCGACACTCTCTCCAGGAGGGGAGGATGACAAGATGCCTAACTGAACCCCACCAATGGGTAGAACATAGAATAGGCAGGGGTAGAGGAGGGACCTCTAGAGGTGGGGAAGGGGGACATCACAGGTCTCAGTCAGAGTTCGGGGACAAGAGGTTGGATTTGTAGGCATTATTCCTTGCTGAGAATGGCGATGCAAATGCTTCTGCTATCTACAAATTGGAGGCAGACCCGGTTAGGGCCCTGCGATAGGAGTATGGGGAGTGGGTCAAGATGCAACCATTTTGGGTAACTCAGATAATCTCGGGTCGCCTAATTTGTGAGAGAAGGAGACTTGGCTGAGTTGTGGGGGAGAACCTCCAGAACATTACGGAATGACTAAGCAGTAGTATCGGCAAGATTCAGAACACTCTAATGATTGCTGGGTATTTTGGACATTATTTGACCAGACTGTGTGCCTTCGGTTTCTGATCTAGGGGATGGAGCACATAAGGATGTTGTGACTATGTAAGCGTAGAATGGTGTGGGGGGGAGAGAACTAGTGTCGATTTTGTCCAAGTCCTTTTTTGTTATGTTAAAATTTTGGTGGGCCTCTAACCCTGTACTATTCAAAGTTAGAAGCCTTAGTAGATTTAGGTAGTTAAATGTTGAAGCTCTAGCCCTAGTGTATGTTTTAGGGGTCATTATAATGGATATACCTCTGGTTTCCCGTGTTGGGTGGAGATGTTTTGAAAATATTGGACATATGGTCTAGTTTCCGGCTTGTCGATAGATAAATGACTATAAATATTTAACTAGTTAATAGAAGGAGTCCCATACTTGTCGATAAAAAAAGAGTAGAAGAATATAGTTTGAGATTGATCACAGTGAATACTCTTTGTAATTGGATGCATTATTATTATTTACATTGTCATCATTACACTATTACATTTTCACTTTGCATTCAAAATGTTTATTTCATCATTTTTCATCATTAAATTTATTAACAATATTTATCATCTCAACAAGCTCCGATAACTAAGAAAATTTAAAATTAAAATGACGAGATAAATATTAGATATATTGAGCATATATAAAATGACTATATTAATATTAGATGTATTTACATATTAATGGTAAATTTAATTAAAATGACCAGATAAATATCAGACATATTGAGCATATATAAAATGGTTATATTAATATTCGATGTAGTTACATATTATTGATAAAAGTAATCATATGTTTGATATATTTTCCTTGGATGTACATGACTGAAACCATCCTAGATCCATCTTAAATCCAGATCAATCAAGTGCCGAGAGGGATCAAATCTCTTGAGGTTAAAACCTTTCCTCAAGTTTTTCACTCAAAAAATATGTTTGCACCATGAGATGTTTGATCCCTCTCAGCGCTTGATAAATCCATAGTTAAGATGGATCTAGGATGGTATATAGACATCGACGTATTTTATGAAGAGGACAATCGGTCATTCAAACACACATCACTTAGACAAGAACTGAAGTAGCTCAGTAAAGTGTATGAGCCCACAGGATGGGCAGATGAGTGAGAAAGGGGAAGATTGAACGACCGCGCTGAGTCATGTCCTTTCCTGAATGTGTGCAGGGCATCATGAGCTAGGAAATCTAGCTCGTGCACAAAGACGTGCGAAATTGTACGAAGGCACATGTATAAAGAGTCGAGTTGGGTGTTTCAGGCTATCTGCAGAGGGTGCGCCTGCATAAAGGGTCAAGTCGGGTATTTTCCCGAATGCATTTATGAACGCATGTAGAACATGAGGGCATTGGTAACCCAGGTGACCCGTGTGCAGATCATGCACAGGTCGGGGTTATCGGTGACCCCAGTGAACCGGGCTGAACAAGTTCGTGGGTAGAAGACCAAAAACACATCCTCGGAGAAATTTGGGGTTTCTCATGAATTGTTGAGTTGTTGGAGAGCATTGTAGCACGGGCCAAAATACAACTGTTGAGAAAAATTTAGTAAGAAGTGCAAGTGGATTGCATAGGCTTGGTATTGTATGATTATTGTAAGATTGTACATTTGTTTATGAAACATAATATCGGGCAAACTCATATTTCAGGGAGTTTCCCCTCCCTTGTATGTATGGGCATATATATATATATATATATATATATATATATATATATATATATAGAGATATATATATATATATATATATATATATATTTATTTATTTATTTATTTATTTATTTATTTCCGCTACATAATTGAAGAACTTCATAGTCTACTAACCTAGTATTGATAAAAAGAAAAAGTGAGATAGTGTCGCACCCGATATAAGTTTTTGAAAGAGTAGTGTTGGGGTTCCCATGTTTTGGCCAGATTGGCAAGACCAAAAGATGAGACAACATCAAACCACTTTCAGACCTCAGGATCTAGCCCTCCTGGGTCCAAAGAGGGATACATGGGAACCAAAAATTCTGATTGAAAAGGAGTTAAAGGAAAAGAAAGATACATGGGAACAATTTCTGGTTAGAAATTTCTTTGAGGAACCTCAGGAAATTCCTGAAGGTAGTTCAACAAGAAGGAGTAGAAGAAAAAGAATAAATGTTGAAACCCAAATTACTCCTACTCAGGAAATTCCTGCAGCTAGCATAGCAAGAAGAAGTAGGAAGAAAAGAACAATTGATGAAATCCAAAATACTCCTACTACTATGGAAAGAACTGATAGGGAAGACAGACTGGTAAAAAGGAAGAAGAAGGAAATCAAGGGTAAGAAGCCAATAACACCAAAAGAGAAAGAAACTATTGAGGCTGTACATAAAACTCCTTCTTCTGAAGAAGAAGATCATCAAGTGCTATCTGAAAGATTAGTTTATCTTCAAAAACAGTCATCCATGCCCAAGAAGACAAAAAAAGGAAAACAAAAACAAAAGGATAGTGTACCACAGCATGTGAGGAGAAGCAGCAGACTTAAGGGAAAATTGAGGAAAACACAAATTAAGGGTCCTCATTTCATTGATTTGGGTGAGGAGACATCTGAACAGTCCCTAGCTGACCATAGTCCATCTCAGTCAGTTAGTGAACCTGGTTCATTTCATTCCCAATCAGACATTGAACATACTCCATCCTATTCTCAGCAAGATATTGATGTAAGCCCTCCTCAGCCAGATTTTGAAGATAACTCTCCTTCACGGCATTTTGGGGACAGCCCAATAAAAATGACACCTGAAATAGACCCCAAGCAGCAGGAAGTATATGATTATATAGAATCTTTGGAAAAGGCAGCTACAGGTCCCAGTACTTCTTCCATTCAGCCTCATACATTGCAGGATGATTTGGTCCAATCACTAAAACAGGAAATTTTTGAGCTAGAGCTTTTAAATAGGCACATCAAAAATGAAAATGAAACATTGAAAGAATAAGGCAAATTGGACAAAATCATCCATGATAATACCATGCTACATTTGGGAATATGGCAGAAGAAGAATAAGAAATTGAAAAGGAAATGCCAGAAATTGAGCAGAGCACTTGTAAATATCAAATTTAGGTGCTTAATGAAGAAACCCAGAATGTTGGCAATACCAAGGAAGAAGAGGAGAGGATTGGATGTACTGGCTGAAGTGTCAAGGCACGTGAACTGAAGAAAGAGTATCAAAATTTTGGTTGCATTAGGACATGCAACACCTTCACAGTGGGGGTATGTTGAGTCTCAAATCTGCATCTTTTCCATACACTTTTCCATACCTTTTTCACTCACCTGAACCTCCCAAGTTGTCAATATCATGTGCAAAAGAGCATCTAACATGGTTTTTAATTATATTTTTGTGTTTTCTATTTGATTTAGATTTTGTTCATTCAGCTGCGGAATCTAGCCACTTTCCGCAGCTGCTGCAACTTTCCGCAGCTATTTTGTGAAACTCTATGCTACAGGTGTCTACAAGGAAAACGAGCCACATGGGCAGGTCAGGAATGACGTGGACATGATTCGTGTCCTATTGGTTCAAGCAAACTCATCCAAAGAAGCCGCGGTCAAAGGCGTCCACATGGAAGTCAACCATGGAGTCTCATGTCGGCAGGACTCTGTTTCGTGTCACATGAAGATTCATACGGCTGTTTCTAAGCATGCGGAGGATAAATCGACATCTGTGCATGGCTCCTTAGTCGAATTCAAGCATCCACTCCTCGTAGATTTACTTTCCAACACAGCCATGATCCTAGATTCGTGGACGTAGTGGTCTACGTGCTCTCCACCAGCATGAACTTTAGGAGACAGTTATATTTCTTTGTTATATATAATGTGTTTGCATACGCATATAGAGTTAGTCGATGTTAGTGAATGTTAGTCTCTGTTATCTTTTATTAGTCTACTCTGTAGTGTGATTACGCTGCACTTGTGCTGTAACATCACCATTCTGTAATGACTGCTTTTTAATATAAGAAGACTCTGTTTTCCAACTTAATTCGTATTTGAGGACCGTTGCCAAGGCTGGTGTAGAGGGCCCCTGCTCAGCTAAGGTTTTGTGCATTAGTGTATAATTTTAATTTCGTTTCTTTAGAGATCATTGTGTCATAATCCATTCATATGTTCATACATTGCATTTGTTTCATTTCTGTTTATACACTTCCATAATTTCCATTTCATTTCTGTCTTTCATGTTTTATGTTGTTAATCACTGATCAGTGTTCTTGTTTCAGGTTATAGATAGGCAGCCCGGGCATTTTCATAGCTTTTGACTAATGACATGGAACTAACATTGTTCTGCTGCTAATTTTCTTTTCATAGTTTCTGTTTAATTTCAGTATTGCTTTGTTCATTTCAGTTTTGCTTATTTGCTTCAGTAGTTAAATTTAGATATATTAATTTGCTCATAACATCTTCAGTTGCCTCCGAAAGCCACAGCTGGACTGATGGTGAGGGATTGTATTATGAAATGTGTAGTTTAGTATTAGTTTCTTTTCTGCAAATTTAAATATATTAAGCTGCTCATAGCATCTTCAGTTGCCTCCGAAAGCCACAGCTGGACTGATGGTGAGGGATTGTATTATGAAATGTGTAGTTTAGTATTAGTTTCTTTTATGCAAATTTAGATATATTAAGCTGCTCATAGCATCTTCAGTTGCCTCCGAAAGCCACAGCTGGACTGATGGTGAGGGATTGTATTATGAAATGCGTAGTTTAGTATTAGTTTCTTTTCTGCAAATGTAAGATATATTAAATTGTGCATAACATCTTCAGTTGCCTCCGAAAGCCACAGCTGGACTGATGGTGAGGGATTGAATAATGAATGTATGGTTTGATATTAGTTTTCTTTCTGCAAGTTAGATATCAGTTACTCAAGTTATTTATGATTACTTCCGAAAATCATAGCTAGACTAATGATGAAGGATCAGAAGATAAATTGATGTAATCTGATTTAGATTTATTTTGTTGCAATTTTGAATTTCCTTAAGCATAGTTTCTTTTATGTTTAGTTGGCAGCAAGAATAGTTTAGTTTTCATGCTCAATAGTTCATTATTTTGATTTACTAGACTAGCAGCGCTTTTTCATTTCAGCAGCACATTTTCATTTCCTTTCAAGTCTTGTCATTGTAAATTTCAAATTGCTTTTTAAAATATCAAGTTGGTAAATCATTATAGGGGATATCACTTCCTTGAACAAACATAACCAAACTTGTTTTCATCTTAGAATTTCCATTTCACCTTAGAAAACCAAAACCGACAAAAAGTTAAGAAATAGGTTATCTTGCACATATAGTGCGCCGCACTTCATCAGCTTACGATTCCCGGATTGACAAATTAAATGCAGCAATTTAGGACACACTAAATTGACCAAACATTTTGGCGCCGTTGCCGTGGAAGTGTAACTAGGTAGCCAATTTCTTAAAAAAAAAACATAAAATCATAAAAGAAGGGAAAACTTGATAACTTCTTGAAGTATGCTCTCCTCTTGCACCTAGTGTGATCTGGAGGATCAGAAAAGAGAGTCATTGGTTTAGTAATTTCTTAAGTATGCTCTCTTCTTGCACCTAGTGTGATCTGGAAGATCAGAAAGAGAATTATTAGCCCAACTTTTTAAAAAATAAAAAAAATGACATGCATAGAGCAAGAGATTATAGGGGAAGGTTTATAGATAAAGCCAAGAGTTTGATTTTCACAACTCCATCTTCTTCAAGGCATAGACCAGATTCACCACCATCTACTCCTAGCCTTAAGATTTTTGGAAGTCAAGGAACAGCTGAATTAGAGGATTCTCCTATACCACCTACTAAAACCCACTTAGAAAACAAAGAGACTTTCTCTCATCCTTCCTCGGTAGAAGAACTAGAGGACTATAAGGACTCTAAAGAAACTATCATGGCAGAGGAAGTAATAAATAGAGGTGGAGGTAGAAGAGGAGGAGACAATGGAGATAACAATGGTGAAGGAAATAATGGTAGAAATAGGGAAGGAGACAATTTGTTTGGATTCCCTATAGTTGATGAGGAAACTCATGCAACAATGAAAAATATCTCACCATCTGTTCTCCCTAAATTTTATGGATTGCGAAATGAGGATCCTGAAACATTTCTGTTTGAGTTTGAAGTTGTGTGCCGAACTTATGACTATATGGAAGATTCTCAAAAACTCAAACTGTTTCCTTCAACATTGAAGGGATCTTCTTTGAAATGGTTCATGGGATTAGCCACTCAATCTATTAGGACTTGGAATGATATGAAACAAACATTTTTGGATAGATACTTGGACTATTGTATGCCCACCAACCACAAGGATGAGGTATTCAAAATGATGCAAAAAGAAGATGAAAATTTGGAAGACTTACTTGAAAGATTTCAGTACAATTTGAAAAGAGCAAAGATGAGCAACTTAGATGAAGAAACCTTGAAAGCCCTCATATTAAAAGCCATTAGAGATGAATGGATAGATATTTTAAACATGATGGGGAAAGGAGACATTTCTCAACTCCCACTTCGTGATATAACAAAACTATGTGTCCATCTCTCAAGAGGAAAATCTAAAACAGAAAAAGGGCCTAGGGATCCTTCTCTTATTAGGGCTAACAAATATGCAACTGGATCAGTAAGTAGGGCAGAGATTGGTAACATGCTTGATGAGTTCAAAACTGATATTTTAGGGAGCCTTAGTGAACAACTAGACACCCTTAAAATCCAAAACAAGCAGAAAGCAGAAACATATGCTTTAGCCATCTTTTGTTCGAAATGTAGGAAGAAAAATGCTTTAAGGGAATGTCCCTTGGATGCAAAAGTTGTAGAAACATGTATGATTTGCTCAGAAAATCATGAGATCAAGGATTGTCCTTCAATTCCTGGACTCAAAGCTATTTTTCAAGAAGACCCAAATTCAGTAGAATCTCTCTGTTTTGTCGTAAGGAGACCTTGGCAGGGACAA
>JAXQQM020090635.1:0-36807 GCA_034641835.2 Pinus albicaulis | reverse complement strand
GGGGGAGATTGTTGGAAATATTGTCAGTGATGGCAAAGGAAGTGGCAAAGAAGAAGACATACGAAGCCCATTAATAGGAAAGAAAAGAAAAATAGAAGAAGAACAAAGAAGAGTGCATTCTGAAGAAACGCTTATGATAAAAGGCAGAGAAACCAATGTACACCTTCGCAAAACCTGAGAGGCTCCAAAAGAAAGATAGCAAGGCAACATAGAAGGAATTGCATCGCTTCGAGGTTATCGGAGAAGCGGACGGGAACCGTTATCTGTGAGCGGACGAGAAAATTCCGAGAATCGCTTAACCCGCTGGAGGATACTCTAAAGATGAAACATAAAACTTATATATATATATGCAGTGCCTTATACACAAAGGTTCAAAGCATATATATATAAATTTGTAATGGAGCGCTTTAATGGACGAAGAACCAAAGGTATCAAAGCCTTATATGGTGGGACCCTTTCCCAATCGCATCGGAGATTATAAGGGAAGCGAAACATATAAACAGAAAATTGTGATTGCGATGAAGCCCGGACCCGATTGGTTTATAAAACATAATGGATATGTGTCGGAACATGCAACCAAATAATTGTGATTGCGATGAAGCTCGGATCATATAAACAAAGGTTCAAAGCATAAATATATATATTTATATATATATATATATATATATATATATATATATATATATATATATATATATATATATATATATAAGTGGAGCGCTTTATGATAACCAAAGTACCATAAGGTCGGACCAAATCGCATCGGAGAAAAACAAAGCAATGAAACATGCAAACAGGAAGTTGCGATTGCGATTGGCAAAGCCGGACGCGATAGTCATATAAAATATGGTCCGGTCCGCACATTGATCGCATCGGAGAAAAACTGTGCAGCGGAGTGTTTATTAAAAGACTTGCGATTGCGAAAAAAATCCGGACCCGATGGATCAATGAACTATATTTGAAATATGATTAAATTCGGATAGAACACTGTTCTGAAACCGCGAGTGGGTTTACGAAGCCAGATTGCCCATATCGCACCGCCTTTCGGAGATAAGTGGTTTTTTCGAGTTGGGGAGCGATTCCATAGAACGGGTGACATGCGTCCCTGTACGACTACACAAAACCGCTTGTCACTACGCGCCATCACGCGCGTTGTTCAGCCCGGGATGCTCGCCCGATATTGTTGTGCGCCATTGATCTGGAGGGAAGCCATCGGACGATGGTCGTATGAGGAAGATGCACGAAGATTAACCAAATTATGGCAGGCCATCGCGCGTTATTATTCACGCACCTTCGCTGAGCGATATCCGTTCGATCAAATGAGGCGACGCGACGCGATAACAACCTTTGGATGGATATGACCGTTAACACTAGGGCCCATGCATACGAATGCATTGATCATGGTTAAGATTTGCGGATTTATTGACCATTGGGGTCATAGTTGTAAAATTCGAACATTTTGTTATGAAGTGTGAAGGAAGCCCCCAAAATGAAATAATATTATATGGCAGAGATAAAAGACTACCTTTGGGACGATTTGTGCATGGAAGAACGAAGGTTGGGGTTTCAATTTGGATTGGTTCGATTTTTAATACGTAGGTTGTTATTAAGAGAGAATTTTTGTATGCCTCAGAGAGATCATTTCTAAAGGAGAAATTTGGATTAATATCTCAATCTCAGATTGAGATATTAAAAAGTATTAGATTAATTATTTAATTGCCAAGATCAATAGAATAGTGTGAGTTGCTTGAAATGTGGAGACCCCGCTGGATTATCTATTTTGACCCTGTCCAGGAATACCATTAGCAGTTGAATGGTTTTGACTCATGGTATTAATAAAGGAAAAACTATATAAGGAGAAGTGAATTATGGTTCATGGGGGTGCATACTATGGCATTGTCAATAAATAAATCTCTTTATGAGATATCTGGATGATCGAACTATGTTGTCTGATAACGCTGAATCTATGATGCACCTATGGAGTTGATCGAAGAAGTGATAAAGCTCTAAGAATATCAGCAAAGAAATGATGAAGACCTGACGGAAGTCTGATGAAGAAATTAAAGAAATCTGGTGGATCTTTGGGTTGAAGTCTTCTGTATGAAAGTGGAAGTATCCTGCCAGTAGAAGCTGGTGTTAAAATCAGGGGGTTGGAGCTCCCTTCCAGTAGTGGCTGGAGAACGAGAGAAGGTTGCAGCCTTCTGTAGGTGGGTGCCTGCGTGCTGGTATGAGTCTGTGCCACTACAAAATTGTAGGAAGTTTTCTTTATAATAAATATTGAAGACAGAGACGACAGCAGCGGTGGTTTTCTCCCAAATTGGGTTTCCACCTTAAATACTAGTGTTCATGTGTGTTGCTTATGTGTGATGGTTTATTCTGTTATTACTGCACATTCCTCTTACTTCTCTACTAACCTGGACAGAATGAATAGCAATATTGTAAGCAAAGAATTGAATGCATAATTTTTTCAGATAGATCAAAATACCGATTCACTCCCCCTCTCACAAGATGCTTTTACCAACAATGGAGGCCTAGGTGTAAGGGCTATTGTAATGACTGTTGAACAAGGATATCAATATCTAGCTGCAGTGCCAGCGGATCCTACGGAAAGAAAGAATTATGAAACAAATGCAAAGGTGTTCAATGCTCTATTAGGAAGTCTAACTGAATCAGAATTTGTCAAAGTCATGTAGCTAAATACAGCAAAGGCAATATGGGACAAAATCATTCTAAGTTATGAAGGTGATGCAAAGGTAAAAAGTGCTAAACTCCAAACTCTCAGAATTCAATATGAGAATCTAAAAATGCATAATGTGGAGAGCATTGCCAATTTCTTTTTATGTCTTGATGATATTGTAAATCGTATGAGAAATTTGGGAGAAACCATAACCGAATCTACTTTGGTTGAGAAAGTTTTAAGATCATTAACAACAAAATTTGAGTCAAAAGTTTATGCTCTTGAAGAAAAATAGGATCTTCAAAATCTTACTGTGGTGCAACTTCATGGCATTCTAACTGCATATGAAATGAGAAGAGGAGGACCATTTGAAGTCAAAGAAGCCATCTTAAGAGCTTCTACAAAAGCGAAAGAAGTACAAGAGACAGAAGGATCAGGGTATATCTCAGAAGAAGATGAGGTAAATTTTGTAAAGAAACTCCAACTTGGTATAGGACGGTTCAGAGGTAAGCTTCCATTCAAATGTTTTACTTGTGGAAGAGTTTGTCATTATGCTGCTAAATGTCCTCACAAAGAAACACATGAAAAAGGGAAGGAAGTAGCAAGAAGGAATAAGAATCGGTTTAGCACTAGAAAAGGTTACTATACTCATGAAGACAGTGATGGGCTATCAGACAGTGAGGAAGAATGTGAACAAGATCTTAGACTTCTCATGGCATTTGAAAAAGAGTCTAGAGAAGAAAAAGATACCTTTATGGATGCTTTAGAGGACAATGATTTTCTTGATGAAATCAATCAACTCAAAATATGCTTAGAAGAAAGTAAAATAACCATAGAAACGCTGAAAAATCAGCTTGAAGAAAAGGAGAAACACAATGAGAAATTAGAATGTGAAATAGTAAGTCTAAGAAAAGAAATGGAGAAAGTGAAGACTTTGAATCTTAGATTTGCTAAAGGATCTGAAACCTTAGATGAGATTATCAAAGTACAACGTTCTCCTCTTATAAAGACAGGTCTTGGATATATCGGAGAATCTTCTCAGGCTTCAGCACCAAATTATCTAAAAGCAGCTACAGCTAGTATACAACATTCTGCCACTCAGCAAGGGAATAAAGAATATTTACAGGTAAAGCATGACCATCTCAATTCAAAGAACACTAACAGGAATACCTTTCAAAGAAACACCAATCAACAGGTAAATTCAAGTAGAAGATTTCATGATCGTAGAAATTTCTTCTTCAATGGACAATGTTTCTCATGTCACAATTTTGGTCATAAAGTTGTTCAATGTGTTTCATATAAAACCATCATGACAAGAGAAGCAAGAAAGAAAAGGATTGATATTGGAACAAAGAAGAATAACTATAACAACTTTTCTCCTCTTCAAAATGAAGTTGAATGTGCTTATTGCAATAACTTTGGCCATGAAGAATCTGAATGCAGGAGCAAAGTTCAGCCAAAAGAGCATTTTCCTTCAAGCTCCAAAGTGTGGAAAAAGAAGGAATTACAGGTTGAAAATTGTGGCATAGCTTTATTTGTAGAAGGTGAAGAAAATCAATGGTACATTGATAGTGGATGCTCAAAACACATGACAGGTGACAAAAACAAACTTCTTGCATATAGTGCTCTAGAAAAGGAAAATAATGTTACATTTGGAAATGATACTCCTGCTGTCATTAAGGGAAAAGGATCTGTTTTTCTAAAAGAAAATGTGAAAGCTAATAATGTCATGTATGTGGATGGATTAAAGCATAACCTGTTAAGTGTAAGTCAAATGTGTGATCAAGGAACTAAAGTTGTCTTTAGTTCAAAAGAATGTGTAGTATGAGATCTTGATACAGGTAAAACAATTATAAAAGGAAACAGAACTCCAAGCAACCTGTATGTATTAAAGAACTACAAATAACAATGTTACATGAGTAAATCTTCAGAAAACTGGCTATGGCATAGAAGGTTGGGGCATCTGAGCTTCTCTCAAATCAACAAATCAAGCAGACTTAAAGTTGTTTGTGATCTTCCCAATATTACTCTACCTGAAAGTATCATATGCAAATCTTGCCAATTCGGTAAGCAAACCAGAGTGCAATTTAATGCCAAGGAAGGATCATCAAGTAAGCCTCTTGAACTCATTCATACTGACATATGTGGACCTGTGAGGAAAAACTCACCACGTGGTGAACAATACTATATCTTATTTATTGATGATTTCTCTAGAATGTGTTGGATTGGGTTGCTTAAACACAAATATGAAGCATTTGAGAAATTTCAGACCTTCAAAGCACTAGTTGAAAATGAATTAGATCTGAAAATCAAGTGTCTTAGATCTGATCGAGGAGGAGAATATACATCAGATGAATTCCTTGAATTTTGTGAACAACATGGCATAAAAAGACAGTTTTCTGTAGCTGGCACTCCACAACAAAATGGTGTAGCAGAAAGAATGAATAGAACATTTCAACAAATGGCTAGAGCTATGCTTGATGATTCCGGAACACCTGACACATTTTAGGGAGAAGCAGCACATACAGCGGTAAATATTCTTAACAAGGCACATGTTCGTGTAAATAGTGATAAAACTCCATATGAACTATGGTATGGTAATCCTCCCACTGTGAAGCATTTTAGAGTTTTTGGAAGAAAATGCTTTATAAAAAATAATGATGAAAAACTTGGCAAGTTTGAACCCAGAGCAGATGAAGGAATACTTCTTGGTTACTCCTCTAGGAGTAGAGCATATAAATGTTACAATAAAAGACTTCGGAAGATTGTTGAATGTATTGATGTTGTTATTGATGAGTCTCCTGCAGCTCCAAAAGAAGAAAAACAAACAACATATGAAGACGATGATGACATATATCCTTCTACATCAAATAAGGATAATATAGACAGTAAACCCAATGAAGAATCCGAAGATGATTTGTCTGAAAAGGCTCCATCCAGATATGTTCAAAAGAATCATCCAGAATCTCAAATTTTGGGAGAAAAGGGATCAGGTGTACAAACAAGAAGGACTCTTGTGGGATCTTCTAGATATCTGGCATTTCTATCCACTATTGAACCACATAATGTCAATCAAGCTAGCAAAGATGAATGTTGGATTCAAGCCATGAATGAAGAGCTTGATCAAATTGAAAATAATCACACTTGGGAATTAGTACCAAGACCTCATGACAAAAATTTCATTGGAACCAAATGGATATTCAAAAACAAGTTAAATGAGAATGGGGATGTTATAAGAAATAAAGCTAGACTTTTTTGCAAGGGGTATGCTCAACAAGAAGGTATATACTTTGAAGAAACCTTTGCTCCTGTAGCCAGACTTGAAGCCATAAGAATTTTTCTTTCTTTTTCAAGCTTCCAACAAATCAAAGTTTATCAAATGGATGTTAAATCTGCTTTTCTCAATGGTGATCTAGAAGAAGAAGTTTATATAGAACAACCAGAAGGATTCATCTTGGGAAGTGATGAAAAACTTGTTTGTAGACTTAAAAAGGTTCTATATGGTCTCAAACCAAACAAGTCTATGGAATAAATTATCGTTTTGAAAAATATTTCATCAACAAGATTTTTCAAAGGTATCCACATAGTAAATTATACACAAAACTCGAAAAATGAGAAATTAATATCAGGGTTGTATATGTTGATGATATCATTTTTGGAAGTAATGAAGAGTCTATGAGTCAGAAATTTGCTTCTGATATGCAGCAAGAATTTGAAATGTCTTTACTTGGGAAACTAACATTCTTTCTTGGATTGCAAGTACAACAAGCAACAGATGGCATTTTCTTATCATAAGAAAAATACCTCAAGCAAATCCTGAAGAAGTATGGCATGGAAGATTGCAAACATGTAAGTACACCAATTATAACCGGATGTAATCTAAGTTCTAGTGATGATTCCCCCACGGTGAATCAACCAGAATACAAATCTATGATAGGAAGTCTACTTTATCTCACTGGGACCAGACCAGATGTTATGCATGCAGTTGGGATTGTTGGACGATTTCAAGCCAATCCAGAAGAGTCACACCTTCAGGCTGTTAAAAGAATATTTAAATATGTACAAGGAACTCAAGATTTTGGACTATGGTATCCAAAGAATGTTGATCTTACTCTTCATGCATACACTGATGCAGACAATGGGAAATGCTGATGATCGAAAAAGCACTAGTGGTGGCATTCTATATGGGACCCCTATATCTTGGTTCAGCAAGAAGTAAAGTTTCATTGCCTTATCTACAAATGTGTATGTAATGGCGGGTCATTGCAGATCATGTTGCACTCAACTTTTTTGGATGATGCAAACCCTACAAGATTTTCAAATCAAATGTTCACCCCCTATCTCCATTATGTGTGATAATACAAGTGCCATCAGTATCTCAAAGAATCCTATTATGCATTCCAAGACCAAGCACACTCCCATCAAATATCACTTCTTACGAGAACAAGTGCTTGAGAAAAAGGTGAAATTAGAATATGTTTCCTCCAAAGAACAAGTTGTTGATATATTTACCAAACCTCTACCCAGGGAAGCATTCGAATTCCTAATAAAAGCAGAGTAGTCTTCATGCAAAAATCAGATCTACTTAAATAACGATGGGTATTTGATGATGATTTTTCTGGTCAAGATTTCGCCAAAGACAATCAATGGAGCCGCTGGGCATTCTACATGCACGCTTGAGGGAGATACTGGACATGTGGAAAGGATGAATTGTTGGCATTCTATTTATTTATACGTATTCAATTCTCATGCTTAATATTTCATTGAATATTATGTTTGAAGAGGCAACATGATCTCAGGGGGAGAATGGTATTGTCAGCACAAAGGATATTGATCAACCCTTTGCCATTGATGTCAAAGGGGGAGGAGAAGAAAAGAGGGGCTTCTCAAAGACAAACAGAGGATGAGTATTGCCATCAATGCCAAAGGGGGAGATTTTTGGAAATGTTTTCATTGATGGCAAAGGACTTGGCCAAGAAGGAGCATCTAAAACAGTAACTATGAAAAGAGAAAATCAAAGTAGCAGCAGAAGAAGAGTGCATAATTGAAGCAGAATTGTCCAGAGATATAGTAGGAGAAAAATGCCATCAAATAGAAAAGAATAAGTGAATGTTCTAGTAAATGGTAATTCATGTGTGAACATATGTATGCACCCTGATGGAATCCGTGATAAGTAAGAAACCCTGTGAGAGGATTAATGGTGTCTATATGTTGTTCGAGGAACTGATGTTAATACGGTCATGTTGAAGCCTAGAAAATTTGCTTCAAACATTGGGGAAAACCACCCGGTCGGGACCTTAAGACAACTCCTTTTCCGTTTGGTATGGTGGCTCCGACTGGATTTAAAGGACCAGTTTCCTTATAACTAAATGGATTGGTTTGGATGAGTGGAAATGGGACTAAATTAACTGAAATAAAACTATCTAATTTAAACTAAATAATGATAAATAAATTCTAACACTAACTCGGGTAATTATATGTGAATACAACTTAAGATTGTTCCAATTTAACAATAACCATGAAAATGTATTATTATTTAAATTGAAATGTGCAGAAACAAATAAAGATAACTCTGTTTAAGAAATTAAACAGAGTTATATTAGCATATTGCATTCATTATTGTATACCATCTATATATATACTTAACGAAAGATAACGTTTCAATTATACTCAGAAATGATATATAAAAAGAAACGTTGTGAAAATCAAATATATATAAATGATAGCAAATTTTAAAGAGAATATCATAAGACAAAAGAAATCAACAGTGAACAGATAGAAATACCTCATTCATCTTGAAGACTTTCAAATGAAATCTGATACTCTAATCCAGTAATTCTGATGCAAAATCAAATTCCAAGGTACATAAATGCAACACTTCAAAGATAATTCCGCATAAAATCACCAGATGTGATCCTTTTAAAAAATATATAAGTCAGTGGAGTACAAAAATGTAATCTCCAAGTCAAAAATATTAAGATCCAGGACCCTTCTCGAAATGCATGAGAAGGGTTTAAATACTACTTAGCTAAATCTAAAAATAGTTTATTACAAAAAATTAAGGATTCGGTTTAATGACCGTCCTTTTCCTAGGCAAAAATACAGTAAAATTAAAACTAAATCTTAACTATCTATGAACTTGATCTCTATAAATCCCAGTGTGCACTAGCATAGTTCTCTGAAGTCGTGGTCACCGACTTCGTAATTCAATCGGTTCTTAAAAAAGACAATGTGAGTCGCATGTTTAGGCTAATCTTCTCTCAGAGCATTGATGATACATCAGTTACGACCGTTGACTGTGTGGTATACCAAGTACAAGTCACATAAGAGTCCAATTTAATCTTGTCAGCTCTTGAATTGATTTTGCTCTTTCTTCTGCCTTTTGCCTCCATTCTGTTTGCAATTGAGGTGCCTGTGGGAGATACCCTAGAACAGTCTCTGGAATCAAGTTAGCTTTGTGTAAATTATAATTTACACAATCAGTGAGAGTGTTTTCCGCTGTAGCCGCCTCCTCTGCTGCCTTTTCTGCCCTTCTGATTTGTGCATCCCAGTTTTTGAACAATATTTCTTTATGGTTTTCATTAACAATGGGTGCACCAGCTTTTCTGCCTTCTTCTGTCTTTTGCCATGCCAGATAATCATTGATCTTTTCATTAATCAAATCATAATCATTTCGTAAATCTACGACATGATTTGTGATTTTATCACTCTCTTGGCAAAAAGAATTCCATTGCAAGATTTTTTGGCATAAAACTTCCTCTTGTTGCAGTAGTTGATTGTTTAAAGAGATAGTTTCTGAAATAAATTCTGGAAGCTTAGGATCATCTTTGTGTTGGTCTTGGATAATTTGTATTTTCTTTTCTTTATCAGCCAAGCTTCTTTGATGTCCTATTTGCATTTCTTGAAGTTGTTGTTGTATCTCTTCAAGTTTCAACTGTGCTTCATTATTGGCCTGTACCTGTTGCAATTGCTGTTGTAGAACTTTTATCTGTTCTTCTTTTTCATTCAACAAAAGTTGTATCTCAAATGATTTGTCAATTGTTGCAGAAGCATAAGCCCCTGTCATTTGAGATAACTTAGTAAGATTCTTAGAAGGCTCTGTGGAAGGATCCTTCCACAATACATCTAGTTTTTCTGCTTCAGTAGCAATTGAACTTTCTAACTTTCTCTTTTTCCTCTGTCTCTTCACTACTGCTTTGTATTTTGGGCTGTAGAATACATCTAGAGTAGGAATGTCCTCCACATTAAGTACAATTTCAGAGGAGGGTGTGATTGGTATGTGCTCTGTCACTGTGACTGTGCTGCTTGTTCCTGTGTTCAAAACTTTGGTTGTCTGGACAGGGGTCTGTACATTCTGTCCTTCTACATTAATCAATTGGTTGAAAGTTTCCCATTATTTGTCTAATTCAATAATGACTGGCTGTTGCTGTACATTGGTTGGAGGAGGATTTGTCTGTTGAGAAGTCAAAATTTGCTGTTGAGTAGTTTCTTTTGATTGCGCAGAATCTTTCATGGATTCTTCCATTGTATCTTCCTTTTCATTAGACTTATTGGAATGTTCAGAAGTCTCTCTGTCAGATTTTGATTTAGATTTATCTGTACTTGAACTGCCGTTAAGACTAACACTAGGAGTTTGCTCCCTTGCGGGCTTTAAGCGTAGATTTTCCAAAGGAATAGGAGTTAGTCTTCTTTCTCTGTAAAGTTTGAATTCCTGGAATTCCTCTGGAGATAACTGCGTTTGAGCTGAATTCAAAACTTCTTTAAATGAATTTCTTGTTTGGAACATATCATCAAAAAGATCCCGTTCCCCGGAAAATTCCCTCAATTGATTAGCCATGAAATTTTAACAAGATCATTTGGGTCAATAATCCTTCTAAAATTTGTTTAACGGAGCTAATGTTGCCTATCTTCGGAATGCATGAATAATATCAATAGTAAAAATGTTCCACATTTTACTGAAATTGTGGCTAAATGCCTTTTTTCTTTTTCTTTTAAATCCTTGTTATGTCCTCCTGGCCACAAGTTCATAAGCAATTTCTGAAATAAGGTGATATCCAAGAATATATAGGGGTAAAACATGGGGGGAAGCAGAGCTTCCAAAAACCCTCACATAAGTGAACAATTCTTCTCTGAACCATCTCGCGACGGGGAGAATGTCGACCTCTGTTTCTGGAGATAACCTTGGGGCATCCTTATTGTACAATGTTATGTACAATGGCAGCATTATACCATGACAAATTTGGTAAAAATGGGGGACAAACTTAGACTCCCATAGTTCCTTATGGTACACATGAATAGGCAAAGGATCGTGGATAGTCCATTGCCAACCCATCACAGGGAATTTAGAGACATAACAGATAGCGTCCATGACATAAGCAGATAAATAAAAAGGTGGATAAACCCGCTGAGAAACATTTCGTTTGGACCGGTAGTGAAAAATAGCAGTGGTCAAATTATCAGATAGGATTTTGGCCCAGTCTACAATTGTAGAATTAACGGCCGCATTCAACAAAGGAAGCCATTCGGGTAAGATCATATTTATGTCAGGCTTTCCAAAAAGTCTGCATAACATGGCAGCAGTGAAACAATAAGGAGAGGTAAGTGAACCCGTGTTGTACATACCTTGTTTGTTTTTATTCAATGGTTCACTTCTTTTGGTCCACTCCTTTGTGCATTCTGCCAAATTTGCATGTTCTCTGGAAAAATCTTCCATGAATTGTTTGTTGTAAGTCGCCTGAGGTTCTGGCAACTTATACATTAGTCTCAGATCTTCTGTGGTGAATGACCCGATTAGCTCTTCAGATGGAGTTCTGAATTGTCTGTCTGAAATATCGGTGCTATCCAGCACCCATTTCACCATGTCCGTATATGGGAGAATCCTTGGCCTTGCCGCTATCCTATGTAGAAATGAACAAGCCAGTTCTTTGAGGGTTGCTTCAGACGTATTACTAGAACCTGCTGTAGCCGTAACTTTTAATACCACAGGATTTTCTTCTTCCAGCAAATTATACATTCCTTCCCAAGTGGATATACCAGCATCCTTATTGCAAGCGGTCTGCATATAGTGAAGCCATTTCTCTATTTTCAGAATTCGAGCTCTTCTCCTTCTTACCCATAATGTTCTGTGAAAGCTTTGTATAGACGTTTGCTCCTTCGTGCCTGCATTTTACGAGTTAAATGAGAGTAATGGCATGAGAAAGGTGATGAGACTGTTTTAAATGAAAAGGCGGATGAAATATATTATTTTAACGTGAAATGACTTTCAATCAAAACAAAATCTCATTTACCATTAATTGTTAATCCAATCATTAAAGCACATAACAGATATTGATATATGGGAAGATTGCCTTTGAACAACGCGCCTACATGAATCTGCGACATTGCGATCTGCGATTTGCTGCGCAATATTGCAATATCGCAATATTGCAAAATGAAACCATCGCAGTTATGTCAAATAGCGCAAAAGCGCAAATTGCGCAATAGCGCAAAAGCGCATATCGCAAATCTCGCAAAAGCGCAAAATTGTAAATAGCGCAAAAGGTATTCGTTTAACATTTATGTTTTCTGCGCTATGCGATCTGCGACCAATATGTTTATTGTATAGGCTTTTTGGGATCGCATTATCGCAAAAGCGCAAAATCGCATTTTCAGTTTTATAAAAGATATATACCATTTTGCAATGGATGCGCTATTTTGTTTAAAGAACAATTTTATTGTAATCTATCATAAACTTAAGTGTTTCTTAATGTTCTTTCTAAGGGATTTCTCTAAGTTTATGATAGAAAGTTTTATTTGAAAAGGAAAACAAATCCTAATTGATTTTTTTGATTTTTTAACTAAGGGTCCCCATTTATTTAGTATTATTACTAATATTAAATAAAAAGGGGGGTTGTTGCTGGTCACAACAATTGGTGATTCACTGAAAGAAACAGTTATCTCTGAAAAAATAAAATGAACACTATATCTTTAGTAAGTAAAGATTTTTAAAGATAATGAAAACTATCTTAGGATAATTCAAATAAAATGTAACTATGAAAAAGAAATAAAAATCATTCACAATTTCTTTCTAATTCCTTAAGAATAAAAACATTTTTGGGTTATCTCAAGCTTTGATTGGTGTTAATAATGAAGTAAGTGGATTTCT
The DNA here is from genome assembly GCA_034641835.2 of Pinus albicaulis. NCBI lineage: Eukaryota > Viridiplantae > Streptophyta > Pinopsida > Pinales > Pinaceae > Pinus > Pinus albicaulis. The sequence goes on along the minus strand of JAXQQM020090635.1, from coordinate 23,986 downwards.
CCAAGTTTTGGTTTTATAATATACTCTATTGCCATAGGTATTGCCTCTGCTGCCAGCAAACGTTCATAGTCTCGACAGGGTTACCTTTAAACTATTAACCATTCATTGTCCCATCCAACTAAAATTATGACTTTTTAAAAGATAAATTCATAAGACCTATTATCTCATGTTTTTGTCTTTTACTTATTTTTTATTTTAAGAGCCATTGTCCTGGTTTGGTAGCCAGTTAATAACAATGCCATTCACTAGTTATAATTAAACTGAACAAGCCGGCTCGTGATGAGACCCCTTGTCTTATATTTATAAGCCATTACCCTGTTTTGGTATGCAGTATTGGTAATGTCAGTTTTATTACTCCTTATGAACATGGTAAGTCGGCTCATAATGAGACCTCTTATCTCTTAAATTTTCAAATTTCTTATAATTACATTCTAAAAAATCACAACTTAAATGGATGGGGTGAAATAGTTTTATCCTTAAGAATCAATGGATGACAATTTTCAGAGTTTTTTGAGTTCCAAAACTTTGAAAAAATCTTTACTTTGATAGATAACCTTTCTCTACTTAATAAAATTATGATGATTTACATTCTTCTCAAGTTTTCAAAAGATCATGAAAATGATTGGAATAATCTTTCAAGGTTTAACATCTTATTTTAAACTATTCAAAAACTGTGATCATTACTTTAAAAATTCTTATTTACACAAAATAAATATTTATAATATTCTTCCGAAGAAATTTTCTTAAATAGTAAACAGTCAATCAGAGACTCATTAACAACCTTTATTTGCAAAAACAAAAACAATCAAAATTCTGCAGAAAGGAATATGTACAGTTAAGAAGGGGTTACCTCCTTATGAAAATAATTTCTTCAAGATAAGCCCATTTACAGGAAGAGATTCTCTCTTACCCGTTAGATCTTGGAGTATGAATGTATTTGAGCCTATCTTCTCAACGATCTGAAATGGTCCAAGCCACATTTTCTGAAATTTGGTATGTTTACCTTTTTCTTCATGTGCTTTATCCCATTTCAGAACAAGATCACCAATTGACAAAATTTTTGAGCCAGTAGAACTTGCATCAAAATAAGATTTTACAAGCTGTTGATGTTTTTCATGAATAATTTTTGCTTTATCTCTATCTTCTTCTAGTTTAAGGATTTGATCATATCTCAATTGAATGGATGAAGAAGGATTTTCTTCAATAAATTGCACTAGGGCTAATGATGGAAGAGTTAAATTTGATGGTATCACAGCTTCTTTTCCATAACCTAAATTGAAAGGTGAAGTCCCTATTGAATCTTTTTCAGTGATACGATCAGCCCATAATACAAATATTAAAGACTTGTGCCAATTCTTTTGATTTTGATCAATGGTCCTTTTAATGATTTTGATAAGGTTTTTGTTAGTGGATTCAACCAAACCATTACCTTGTGGATAATAATTTGCTGAATATTTTAATTTAAAACCTCTTTTGACTGCAAATTATACTAAACTATTTCCAGAGAAGTAAGATGCATTATCAAAGACTAGAGCGTTAGGTACACCAAACCTGGTTATGATGAATTGATCTATGAAATCAATAATTGCATCGGAATTGGCTACCTTCAACGGGATTGCCTCTACCCATTTTGTAAAGTAATCAGTTGCAGTAAGGATGTACTTGATGCACCTAAAAATTTTGAGCCGGTAGAACTTGCATCAAAATAAGATTTTACAAGCTGTTGATGTTTTTCATGAGTAATTTTTGCTTTATCCCTATCTTCTTCTAGTTTAAGGATTTGATCATATCTCAATTGAATGAATGAAGAAGGATTTTCTTCAATAAATTGCACTAGGGCTAATGATGGAAGAGTTAAATTTGATGGTATCACAGCTTCTTTTCCATAATTAATCCAGATTATATGTAAATTCTCTATTGCTTTTTTTCAAAGGATACGATCAGCCCATAACGCAAAGATTAAATATTTGTGCCAATTCTTTTGATTTTGATAAATGGTCCTTTTAATGATTTTGATAAGGTTTTTATTAGTGGATTCAGCCAAACCATTACCTTGTGGATAATAATTTGCTGAATATTTTAATTTAAAACCTCTTTTGACTGCAAATTCTATTAAACTATTTCCAGAGAAGTAAGATGCGTTATCAAAGACTAGAGTGTTAGGTACACCAAACCTGGTTATGATGAATTGATCTATGAAATCAATAATTGCATCAGAATTGGCTACCTTCAACGGGATTGCCTCTACCCATTTTGTAAAGTAATCAATTGCAGTAAGGATGTACTTGTGCTGTTTGGAAGAATGAGGTATTATCTCATTAATGTTTAAGCCCTCATTGTCTAATGGTTGCCTAATAGTCAACGTTGAAAAGAAATCCGCCTTGTTCAATTTCAGTTTGACAAATTTGGCACTTTCTTATGTAATCATGCGTATCTTTAAAAAGGGTAGGCCAGTAATAACCAGCGCGAATTATTTTGTGAGTCGTGGTATCACCTCCAAAATGACCTCCTGCTGGTCCATCATGCAATTCCTGCAAAACCTTTTCAGCTTCAGTCTTTTTCAAACATCTTAATAAAATTGAATCATATTTTTTTCTAAATAACACATTATCAATGATCTCATATTTAATAGCCTTTAACCTTAAAGCGCGTTTACTCTTATAGCTGAGATTAGAAGGAGCATACCCATTTTTCAAGTAATAGATAAGATCAGCATACTGAGATCCGGAATCTGTAACATTTATCTGACTTACTTGAATATCTTGATTTGATTCTTGATTTTCTGGTATGTTATGAGCTCCTGCCAATAATCTGCAAAAACCTTGTCCTCTAACAATCTTAGCTGGTTTAATATCAATATCATATTCTTGCAAAGCTGTTACCCAGTTAGCTCTTTTTTCTCCTACTTCTCTTTGAATTAATAATTGCCTCACTGCAGAGAATGGGACAATGATTTTTGTATGTGTTTTCAAGAGAAAAGGTCTGAAATGTTTGATTGATTTAAACACAGAAAAGGCTTGTTTTTCAACATCGGAATAATTAAGCTCAGCTCCTTGCAGATTTGAGCTAAAGAAAGAAATTGGTGCCTCAATTTTCTGATCATTGAGCTGTGTTAAAACAACTGCATAAGATGTTTCGGTGGCCAAAGTATACAAAGTAAAATCTTTAGAAAAATCTGGGGTATTCAATGCTGGTGCATTAATGATTGCTTGTTTGATTGCCTCAAAGGCTTCTTTCTCTTTATGCCCCCATTTGAATACTGAATTCTTCTTGATCATATTTTGCATAGGTAAAATAATAAAAGAAAAATCAGGAATGAATCTTTTAACAAAATTGATCTGTCCAATAAATGATTGCATGGATTTTTTGTTATGAGGTAAAGAAATATCAGAAATTTCTTTCACTCTATCTGGATCAATATATATACCATCTTTTGACACAACAAATCCTAAGAGTTTTCCTTCATCTAAAGAAAAGAAAGATTTCTTTGGATTTAAGGAGATACCAAACCTTCTACATCTTTCAAATATTTGTTTTAAATCATGTAGATGATTGGCTCTCTTTTTTGAAAATACTGTTATGTCATCAAGATAAACAACAACTGATTTATTGATCAGACCTTTGAATGCTATGTCCATGGCTCTTTGAAAAGTTTCTCCTACATTTATTAGACCAAAAGGCATTTTCTGATAAGCATAAGTTCCCCATTTTGTCCTGAAAGTTGTTTTCAATCTATCATCTGGGTGAACTAAAACTTGATTATAGCCTGAAAATCCATCGAGAAAAGACATAAGTTCATAACCAGCTACCTTTTGAAGTATTTGTTCCATGGTTGGCAATGGGAAATTGTCTTTTAAACATGCCTTGTTTAAATTTCTGAAATCAATACAGATTCTTATATCACCATTCTTCTTCCTTACAGGTACCATATTGGAAACCCATTTAGAGTGCCTGACTGGAAAAATGATTTTGGCTTTCAAAAGTTTATTAAGTTCTGATTTGATTTGACTTTCGAGATTTGGATGGATCTTTCTCAACTTTTGTTGAACAGGTTTAATATCAGGAAGCATTGGAATTGTATGTTGAATAATCGAAGTATCATACGTTTTTAGATCATCATAATTCCAAGCAAAAACGTTTTTATACTTGTTGAGAAGTTTAATGAATGCATTCCTTTCCTCTGGTGTTAAATTGAGTCCTAAGTTAACGTTTTGAGGTTTAGAATCAGAACCAAGATTTACTAATTCAAACTTCAAAGTAGAACTTTGTAGTTTAGCATTAGTGACTTTCTTGAATCTGTCTTTAATGTCATATAAATCCTCTAATTTAACAACAGATTTTGGAATGGGGTTTTCATTACCTTTTGAAGCAATTTGTAAATCATGATTATCTTCGTCAATAATTTTCTCATCATATGATTTCTCTGAAGTCATGAAATTTAGAATATCTTGATCATGATAGAATACTCTCCAATTTGTAACATTATCCGGGACAGATGGACGAAAAATCAATTCTACAGAAAACCTATCAGGACTGCAATCTTCAGCAGGTAAGAGTTTAGATGCAACATTAGCTAACAAGTCAGCTGATGTATTCTGATTCCTAGGAATAGGAGAAATATTGAATGCTAAAAAATGAGTGGTGAGATCTTGTACTAGGTTTTGATAGTGTTTAAGATGTCCTGAAAGGCAATGAATAGTATTCCTAACTTGTTTTATGACAATTTCGGAATCACCAAAGACTTTCAAGTATTTAACATCTAACCCTATAGCTTTATAAAGTCCCTGAACCAAGGCTTCATATTCTGCGGTATTGTTAGTACACTCAAATTCTAACCTACATGACAGCATGGTTTTCTCCCCATCTGGATCAATTAAGATGCATCCAGCTCTAGCTCCATCACTAGACTTCGATCCATCAAAATATAACGACCAAAATAAAGATTTGTCTATTGGCTTATCTACAATTACATCAGAAATATTTACAATTCTGGAAGAATCAGATTGTGAAAAATTTTCTATCTGAGAAACAAAAGTATTTACAGAAAAAGGTGATTGAGGAGCTTCAAAGTTTCCAAGAAATGATTCAGCAGAATAACCTCCAAGAATATTGTTGTTGAATGCCACAGGCTCATTAGGTTGTTCGAATTCAGTGACAGTGTGCGTCATATGTTTTTCTCGTTCAATTTTAATTTGATTTGGTTTCCCTTTGTAGGGAATCCACATATGCGAATAATCAGTCGAGATATAACCATTAAGTTTCGCAGACCAGTCCCTGCTCAAGATTAATCCATAGAATTCAGGAATATCAGCAATCAAAATATCAATTCTTTGGACAATCCTAGGATCAGAGGCTAATCTGATAGTAACTGAATTGATTTCTCCTACCACTTGGACTTTAGAGCGATCCAATTGAACGATATGAACTGCTGATTTCTGTGGTTCGATATTCAATTTAGCACAGACAGAAGTAGGCATTATATTGGAGGAAGCTCCAGAATCAATCAAACAATTGTGCAGATTTTTATTGTACATCTCATAAGTCAAAAGAAAAGGAGGAGTTTGAGAATTTGACTTTTTCCCAATGAGCACAGTATCAGTAGCATCTACCTTATCTGGTGGCTTACCAGTTCCTCTCGCTGCTTTTGCAACTACACCGCTTGGTAAAGGAGCAATTGGTGTAGCGTTTAATTCTTTTAATAACAACTTTTGCTGGTGTTTTAGTTTGCTGAGTTCATGTAAGGAAATATTAGCTTTTATCTTTTTCATGTCCTCGACAATGTTGTATTCCATAGGATCTGACACTACCAAAGTCTTTGTTGTTGATGTAGGAAGATTAGAAGAAGATGGCTGATTTTGAGTAGGTAATGGAGAATTTTTCTTTACAGGGGGTTTGTCTTTGGTACTTGAAGTTTGTAATTTTATTTTTAGGAACTGTTTGCACTGGTTCCGCTGTGGATTTACTCCTAGTACTTACAGGCATAGCTTCTTCACTATCAGAATTAGGGAGAATGAAATCCCACATTCCATTTAATTCAGTTATTTCTTCATTTTCATTTTCTTCATCTGATACTATAGATATATATTCTTCCTCTTCCTCTTCTTCTGATTCTGCATTAGAGATTGCATTAGGAGGTTTAGATTCAACTTGGTTTCTTCTAAAATTTCGGAATGGTTTCTTGGTAGAAGTTTCAGCCACTTGTTTTTTAATTTCAACCATTTCATTTGACATGGTTTTAAGAACTTTCTGTGAACCTTCCATGTCGTATGGATCTTTGGCCTTTTTCTTTGAATCATCTTTGAAGCTGACTTTCTTTAATTTCCTTTCCTCGATAGCATTTTTATTTTCCAGAGAAGTAATTCGTTTTTCCACTGCAATAGCTTCTTTCATATTCTCAGCTAATGTAGGCTTTGCAGCTCTGTCCACGAAAATTGCTATGTTTGAGGGTAAGGCAGTTATGTACCATTTAATTCTGACTTGTTCACTGGGCTGTGAATCTGTGTGAATTTTGTTCAAGAGTTTGTTGAATCTAGCATTGAATTCTTTAATGGGTTCCTTGGGTTCTATCTTCAAATTTGAGAGATCATTGAGTAAAGTTGCAATTGATCGGTCATCTCCAAATTTGGTCAAAAAATGATCTGCAAAAATGTCCCAACTTGTTATGGATCCTGATGGTAATGAAAAGTACCATGATCCTGCTACTCCCTGGAGAGTATAAGGGAATAATCTAACTACAACATCTTCATGTATGACTCCATTCAAATTAATAGCCAGCAAAAAGTTATTGATATGTTCTTCAGCTTGAATGTTAAGATCTGGGCTAAACTTTGGAAGCCATTTTCCAGGATTCTCTGGTAAATCATGTAAAGGTGCAGCCATGTTGACTGCCCCTGGAGTAGACCATGGTCTCTGTGCCATTATTGGAACAACTATTGGAGGGATAGTAGAAACTGGTGGTGTTTGAATAGAAATTGTTGGAATAGATGATGTTGAGATTTGATGAGGATTGAGTAGAATGTTTGTGGAGATGATAAAATAATTGTACTTTGATGAGAAGGGATTTAGTGAGAATGTTTGAATATAAGATGATGAACTTGTATCACTTTCATTTAGATTGAATTCTTTTTACTGCTCTTACTAGGTAAAGGAAATTCTTTCGGAAGAATACCAAGTTTTCCACTTTGCAACCTAGTAAGAGGTTTGCAAGGAAGGAATAAATTTTGAGCTTACACTACCTTAAGATATTTGGACTCTTCTAAAGATAAGGAATCCTTTCCAATTTATGAATTAGATCTTGAACTTAGGAGACACGGGGATGTTGTTCTCTGAATGTTTTTAAGATTTTGGTAATTAGTGTCTGAATATTTTTTACGCAATTTCTTCTCTTGGATTGCAATTTCGGAAAGAAATTGAAGAAGTTAATGAGTGTGTTTTGCTCTCAAGACAAGCATGGATAAATATTTACTTGCCATTCATAGCTAGGCCCTCTTCTAGCACAAAAAATGGTTGAAGCCTAGAAAATCTATGCTTCAAACATCGGGGAAAACCACTCGGTCGGGACCTTCAGACGGCTCCTTTTCCGTTTGGTGTGGTGGCTCCGACTGGATTTAAAGGACCAGTTTCCTTGTAACTAAATGGATTGGATTGGATGGGTGGGAATGGGACTAAACTAACTAAAATAAAACTATCTAATTTAAGCTAAATACTGATAAAGAAATTCTAACACTAATCTGGGTAGCTATATGTGAATACAACTTAAGATTGTTCCAATTCAACAATAACCATGAAAATGTATTATTAATTAAATTGAAATATGCAGAAACAAATAAAGATAACTCTGTTTAAGAAATTAAACAGAGCTATATAAACATATTGCATTCATCATTGTATACCATTTACATGTAACTATGAAAAATAACGTTTCAATTATACTCAGAAATGATATATAAAAGGAAGCGTTGTGAAAACCAATATACATATAAATGATAGCAATTTAAAAACAAATATCATAGGACAACAGAAATCAACAGTAAACAGATAGAAATACCTTGCTCATCTTGATGACTTCAAATGCAATCTGATACTCTATCCAGTAACTATAATGCAAAACCAAATTCCAAGGTACAGAAATGCAACACTTCAAAGATAATTCTGCATGAAAATCACCAGATGTGATCCTTTTCAAAAAATATATAAGACAATGGAGTACAGAAATGCAATCTCCAAGTCCAAAAATATTAAGATCCAGGACCCCTCTCTAAATGCATGAGAGGGGTTTAAATACTACTTAACTAACTCTAAAAATAGTTTATTATAAAAAATAAGGATTCGGTTCAATGACCGTCCTTTTCCTAGGCTAAAATACAGTGAAATTAAAACTAAATCTATCTATCTATGAAATTGATCTTTGCTCTTGCAGGCATCTAGCATAGTTTTGAGAAGATGCGGTTGGCCGACTGAATTCACTTACCTGGGGGAGATGGTAGGGTCATGTTAGAGCACTTCTTCAGAGGATTGATAATGTTAATCTGAAAAATTGTGTTTACCTGTGTTTTGGCCTGGAAAAAAATACATCCAAATATGAGTCCCACTAATCTTGTCAGCCTGATGGATTTTGCCTTGTCTTCGCCTTTGCTCCCATTGCTTTGCAATTGATTTTCCGTGGACCTAACTGGGAATGCTGTAAAATGGTGTTATTGTGTAAATTGTCATTTACACAATCAGTGAGAGTGTTTGCCGCTGTAGATGCCTCCTCTACTGCCCTTTCTGCTCTTCTGATTTGTGCATCCCAATTACTGAACAGTATTTCTTTGTGGTTTTCATTAATGATGGGTGCACCGGCTTTTCTGCCTTCTTCTGTCTTTTGCCATGCTAGATAATCATTGATCTTTTCATTAATCAAATCATAATCATTACGTAAATCTACGACATGATTTGTGATTTTATCGCTTTCTTGGCACAAAGAATTCCATTGCAATATTTTTTGGCAGAAAACTTCCTCTTGTTGCAGTAGTTGATTGTTCAAAGAGATGGTTTCTGAAATGAATTCTGGAAGCTTAGGATCATCCTTATGTTGGTCTTGGATTTCTTGAAGTTGTTGTTGTAACTCTTCAAGTTTTAATTGTGCTTCCTTATTGGCCTGTACCTGTTGCAATTGCTGTTGCAGAGCCTTCACCTGTTCTTCTTTTTCATCCAACAAAAGTTGTATCTCAACTGCTTTATCAATTGTTGCGGAAGCATAAGCTCCTGTTATTTGAGATAACTTAGTGAGATTATGAGTAGGCTCTGTGGCAGGATCTTTCCACAAAACATCTACTTGTTCTGCTTCAGTAGCAATTGCACTTTCTATTTTTCTCTTTTTCCTTTGTCTCTTTACTAATGCTTTGTATTTTGGGCTATAAAATACATCTAGAGGAGGAATGTCCTCTACATTAAGTACAATTTCAGAGGAGGGTGTGATTGGTATGTGCTCTGTTACTGCGGTTGTGCTGCTTGTTCCTGTGCTCAAAACTTTGGTTGTCTGGACAGGGGTCTGTACATTCTATCCTTCTACATTAATCAATTGATTAAAGGTTTCCCATTCTTTATCTAACTCAATGGTGACTGGCTGTTGCTGTACATTGGGTGGAGGAGGATTTGTTTGTTGAGAAGTCAAAATTTGCTGTTGAGTAAGCTCTTTAGATTGTGCAGAATATTTAATGGATTCTTCCATTTTATCTTCCTTTTCTTTAGACGTATTGGAGTATTCAGAATCTCTGTCAGATTTTGATTTGGATTTACCTGTACTTGAACTGCCATTAAGACTAACACTAGGAGTTTTCTCCCTTGCGGGCTCTAAGCGTAGATTATCCAAAGGAATAGGAATTAGTCTCCTTTCTCTGTACAGCTTGAATTCCTGAAAATCCTCTGGAGATAGCTGTGCTTTAGCTGAATTCAAAACCTCTTTGAATGGATTTCTTTCTTGGAACATATCATCAAAAAGATCCTGCTCCCCGACAAATTCCCTTACTTTGATTGCATTGGTAAAATTCTTAACAATATCATTTTGGTCAAATAACCTTCTTGAGAATTTGAACAGTTGTAGGCATGTAACGTTGCCTATCTCTTGAAATGCATGACCAATATCAAACAGTGAAAATGTTCCACATTTTATGGGAAATTGTGGCCAAATGCCCTTTTTCTTCTCTTTTAAATCTTTTGTCATACCTCCGTGGCCACAGGTCTGATAGGCAATTTCTCGAGCTACAAGTCTATCTGGAACATATAAGGGTAAAACATGGGGAGAAGCATAACTTCCAAAAACCCTAATATAGGTGAACAATTCTTCTCCAAACCATCTTGCGACGGGGAGAATATCAACCTCTGTTTCTGAGGATAACCTCGGGGCATCCTTATTATACAATGTTCTGTACAATGGCAACATTATTCCATGACAAATTTGGTAAAAATGGGGGACAAACTTAGACTCCCATAGTTCTTTATGGTACACATGAATGGGAAAAGGATCGTGGATAGTCCATTTCCAGCCCATCACAGGGAATTTAGAGACATAGCAGATGGCGTCCATGACATAAGCAGATAAATAAAAAGGCGGATAAACCCGCTGGGAAACATTTCATTTAGACCGGTAATGAAAAATAGCAGTGGTGAGATTATCAGATAGGATTTTGGCCCAATCTACAATTGTAGAATTAACAGCCGCATTCAACAAAGGAAGCCATTCGGGTAAGATCATATTTATGTCAGGGTTTCCAAAAAGCCTGCATAACATGGCAGCAGTAAAACAATAAAGAGAGGTAAATGAACCCGTGCTGTACATACCTTGTTTGTTCTTCTTCAATGGTTCACTTCTTTTGGTCCATTCCTTTGTGCATTCTGCCAAATTTGAGTGTTATTTGGCAAACTCTTCCATAAATTTCTTGTTGAAAGTTGCCTGAGGTTCTGGCAACTTATACATTAATCTCAGATCTTCTATGGTGAATGACCCAATTAGCTCTTCAGATGGAGTTCTGAATTGTCTGTCTGAAATATCTGTGCTATCCAGCACCCATCTCACCATGTCTGTATATGGGAGAATCCTTGGCCTTGCTGCTATTCTATGCAGGAATGAGCAAGCCAAGTCTCTAAGGGTTGCTTCAGACGTATCCTTTGAACCTGCTATAGCTGCAACTTTTATCACAACAGGGTTTTCATCTTCTAACAGTTTATACATTCCCTCCCAAGTGGATATACCGACGTCCTTGTTACAGGCGGTGTCTGCGTATAGCGAAGCCATTTCTTTGTTCTCAGAACTTGAGCTCTTCTCCTTCTTACCCATAGTGTTTAGCAGAAGCTTTGTATAGTGGTCTGCTCCTTCGTGCCTGCGTTTTACGAATAAATGAGAGTAATGATATAAGAAAGGTGATGAGACTGTTTTGAATGTGAAAGTGGATGAAATATAATATTTAAATTGTGAAACGACTTTCAATCTAAACACAATCTCTTTTCACATTAATAATCAATCCAATCATTTAATATAATCATTAAAGCGCATAACGGATTTGACATGTGGGAAGATTGCCTTGGGATAGTGCGCCTACATGAATCTGCGACATTGCGATCTGCGATTTGCTACGCAATATCGCAATATCGCAATATCGCAAAATGAAATCATCACAGTCATAAAAATAGCGCAAAAACGGGAATTGCGCAATAGCACGAAGCGCATATCGCAAAAATCACAAAAGCACATATCGCAAAAAGCGCACAATCGCAAAAGTGCAGAATTAATAAGAGCACAGAATCGCAAAAGCGCAGAATTGATAAGAGCACAGAATCGCAAAAGCATGGAATCGCAAAAGCGCATGATCGCATATTTGAAAAGGGCGCATGGCGCAGAATCGCAAAAGCGCATATTTGAAAAGAGCGCAAAAGATATTCATTAATCATTTCTGTTTTCTGCGCTATGCGATCTGCGATCAATGCATTTTTATATATACTATTTTCCTTATGGATGCGCTATATTGTTTTAAGAGCAATTTTATTATAATCTATCATAAACTTAAGTGTTTCTAAATATTCTTTCTAAGGGATTTTTATAAGTTTATGATAGAAAGTTTTATTTGAAAGGCAAACAAATCCTAATTGATTTTTTGGATTTTTAACTAAGGGTCCTCATTTATTTAGTATTATTACTAATAATAAATAAAAATGGGGGTTGTTGCTGATCACAACAATTGGCGATTCACTGGAAGAAACAATTATCTCTGAAAAAATAAAATGAACATTCTATCTTTAGTAAGTAAAGATTTTTAAAGATAATAAAAACTATCTTATGATAATTCAAATAAAATGTAACTATGAAAAAGAAATAAAAATCATTTCATAATTTCTTTCTAATTCCTTAAGAAATAAAAAACATTTTCGGTTATCTCAAGCTTTGATTGGTATCTCTCCAAGTTTTGGTTTTATAATATACTCTATTGCCATAGGTATTGCCTCTGCTGCCAGCAAACGTTCATAGTCTCGACAGGGTTACCTTTAAACCATTAACCATTCATTGTCCCATCCAACTAAAATTATGACTTTTTAAAAGATAAATTCATAAGATCTATTATCTCATGTTTTTTGTCTTTTATTTATTTTTTATTTTAAGAGCCATTGTTCTGGTTTGGTGGCCAGTTGATAACAATGCCATTCACTAGTTATAATTAAACTGAACAAGCTGGCTCGTGATGAGACCCCTTGTCTTATATTTATAAGCCATTACCTTGTTTTGGTATGCAGTATTGGTAATGTCAGTTTTATTACTCCTTATGAACATGGTAAGTCGGCTTGTAATGAGACCTCTTATCTCTTAAAATTTTCGTATAATTTCTTAGAATTACATTCTAAAAAATCGCAACTTAAATGGATGGGGTGAAATAGTTTTATCCTTAAGAATCAATGGATGACAATTTTCAGAGTTTTTTGAGTTCCAAAACTTTGAAAAATATCTTTACTTTAATAGATAACCTTTCTCTGCTTAATAAACCTTATAATGATTTACATTTTCCTCAAGTTTTCAAAAGATCATGTAAATGATTGAAATAATCTTTTCAAAGTTTAACATCTTATTTTAAACTATTCAAAAACTGTAATCATTACTTTAAAAATTCTTATTTACACAAAATAAATATTTATAATATTTTTTCGAAGAAATTTTCTCAAATAGTAAACAGTCAATCAGAGACTCATAAACAACCTTTATTTGTAAAAACAAAAACAATTAAAAACTTTGCAGAAAGAAATATATACAGTTTAAGAAGGGGTTACCTCCTTATGAAAATAATTTCTTCAAGATAAGCCCATTTATAGGAAGAGACTCTCTCTTACCTGTTAGATCTTGGAGTATAAATGTATTTGAGCTTATCTTCTCAACGATTTGAAATGGTCCAAGCCACATTTTCTGAAATTTGGTATGTTTACCTTTTTCTTCGTGTGCTTTATCCCATTTCAAAACGAGATCACCAATTGACAAAATTTTTGAGCCGATAGAACTTGCATCAAAAGAAGATTTTACAAGTTGTTGATGTTTTTCATGAGTAATTTTTGCTTTATCCCTATCTTCTTCTAGTTTAAGGATTTGATCATACCTCAATTGAATGGATGATGAAGGATTTTCTTCAATAAACTACACTAGGGCTAATGATGGAAGAGTTAAGTTTGATGGTATCACAGCTTCTTTTCCATAAACCAGATTGAAAGGTGAAGTCCCTATTGAAGCTTTTTCAGTGATACGATCAGCCCATAACGCAAAGATTAAAGATTTGTGCCAATTCTTTTGATTTTGATCAACGATCCTTTTAATGATTTTGATAAGGTTTTTATTAGTGGATTCAGCCAAACCATTACCTTGTGGATAATAATTTGCTGAATATTTTAATTTAAAACCTCTTTTGACTGCAAATTCAATTAAACTATTACCAGAAAAGTAAGATGCATTATCAAAAACAAGAGCTTGAGGTACACCAAACCTGGTTATGATAAATTGATCTATGAAATCAATAATTGCATCAGAATTGGCTACCTTCAATGGGATTGCCTCTACCCATTTTGTAAAGTAATCAGTTGCAGTAAGGATGTACTTGTGTTGTTTGGAAGAATGAGGTACTATCTCACCAATAATGTCAAGCCCCCATTGTTCGAATGGTTGCTCAATAGTTACTGGTTGCAAAGGAAAAGTTGGTTTCCTTTGTCTTCCACTTGCAGTTTGACAAATTTGGCACTTCCTTACGTAATCATGCGTATCTTTAAAAAGGGTAGGCCAGTAATATCCAGCACGAATTATTTTGTGAGTTGTGGTATCACCTCCAAAATGACCTCCTGCTGGTCCATCATGCAATTCCTGCAAAACCTTTTCAGCTTCAGTCTTTTCAAGACATCTTAATAAAATTGAATCATATTTTTTTCTAAATAACACATTATCAATGATCTCATATTTAATAGCCTTTAACCTTAAAGCGTGTTTACTCTTATAGCTGAGATTAGAAGGAGCATACCCATTTTTCAAGTAATAGATAAGATTAGCATACTGAGATCCGGAATTTGTAACATTTATATGACTTACTTGAATATCTTGATTTGAATCTTCATTTTCTGGTATATTATGAGCTCCTGCCAATAATCTGCAAAAACCTTGTCCTCTAACAATCTTAGCTGGTTTAATATCAATATCATATTCTTGCAAGGTTGTTACCCGGTTAGCTCTCTTTTCTCCTACTTCTTTTTGAATTAATAATTGCCTCACTGCAGAGAATGGGACAATGATTTTTGTATGTGTTTTCAAGAGAAAAGGTTTGAAATGTTTGATTGATTTAAATACAGCAAAGGCTTGTTTTTCAACATCGGAATAATTAAGCTCAGCTCCTTGCAGATTTGAGCTAAAGAAAGAAATTGGTGCTTCGATTTCTTGATCATTGAGTTGTGTTAAAACGGCAGCATAGGATGTTTCAGTGGCCAGAGTATACAAAGTAAAATCTTTAGAAAAATCTGGAGTATTCAATGTTGGTGCATTAATGATAGCTTGTTTGATTGAATTAAAAGCTTCTTTTTCTTTATGCGTCCATTTGAATATTGAATTCTTCTTGATCATATTTTGCATAGGTAAAACAATTAAAGAAAAATCAGGAATAAATCTCTTAACAAAATTGATCTGTCCAAGAAATGATTGCATGGATTTTTTGTTATGTGGTAAAGAAATATCAGAAATTTCTTTCACTCTATCTAGATCAATATATATACCATCTTTTGACACAACAAATCCTAAGAGTTTTCCTTCATCTAAAGCAAAGAAAGATTTCTTGGGATTTAAGGAGATACCAAACTTTCTACATCTTTCAAATATTTGTTTTAAATCATGTAGATGATTGGCTCTCTTTTTTGAAAATACTATTATGTCATCAAGATAAACAACAACTGATTTATTGATCAGACCTTTGAATGCTATGTCCATGGCTCTTTGAAAAGTTGCTCCTGCATTTATTAGACCAAAAGGCATTTTCTGATAAGCATAAGTTCCCCATTTTGTTCTGAAAGTTGTTTTCAATCTGTCATCTGGATGAACCAAAACTTGATTATAGCCCGAAAATCCATCGAGAAAAGATATAAGTTCAGAACCAGCCACCTTTTGAAGTATCTGTTCCATGGTTGGCAATGGGAAATTGTCTTTTAAACATGCCTTGTTTAAATTTCTGAAATCAATACAGATTCTTATATCACCATTCTTCTTTCTTACATGTACCATATTGGAAACCCAATTAGAGTGCCTGACTAGAAAAATGATTTTGGCTTTCAAAAGTTTATTAAGTTCTGATTTGATTTGACTTTCGAGATTTGGATGGATCTTTCTCAACTTCTGTTGAACAGGTCTAACATCAGGAAGCATTGGAATCGTGTGTTGAATAATTGAAGTATCATATGTTTTTAGATCATCATAATTCCAAGCAAAAACGTTTTTATACTTGTTCAGCAGTTTAATGAATGCATTCCTTTCCTCTGGTGTTAAGTTGAGTCCTAAGTTAACGTTTTGAGGTTTAGAATCAAAACCAAGATTTACTAATTCAAACTTCAAAGTGGAACTTTGAAGTTTTGAATTAACAACTTTCTTGAATCTGTCTCTAATGTCATATAAATCCTCTAACTTAACAACAGATTTTGGAATGGGGTTTTCATTACCTTTTAGAGAAATTTGTAAATCATGATCATCTTCATCAATAATTTGCTCATCATATGATTTCTCTGAAGTCATGAAATTTAGAATATCTTGATCATGATAGAAAACTCTCCAATTTGTAACATTATCCGGGACAGATGGACGAAAAATCAATTCTACAGAAAATCTATCAAGATTGTAATCTTCAGCAGGTAGGAGTCTAGATGCAACATTAGCTAACAAGTCAGCTGATGTATTCTGATTCCTAGGAATAGGAGAAATATTGAATGCTAAAAAATGAGTGGTGAGGTCTTGTACTAGGGTTTGATAGTGTTTAAGATGTCCTGAAAGGCAATGAATAGTATTCCTAACTTGTTTTATAACAATTTCGGAATCACCAAAGACTTGCAAGTATTTAACATCTAACCCTATAGCTTTATAAAGTCCTTGAACCAAGGCTTCATATTCTGCGGTATTGTTAGTACACTCAAATTCTAATCTACATGACAGCATGGTTTTCTCCCCATTTGGATCAATTAAAATGCATCCAGCTCCAGCTCCATCACTAGACTTCGATCCATCAAAATATAATGACCAAAATAAAGACTTATCTATTGACTTATCTATAATTACATCCGAAATATTTACAATTCTGGAAGTATCAGACTGTGAAAAATTTTCTATCTGAGAAACAAAAGTATTTACAGAAAACGGTGATTGAGGAGCTTTGAAATTTCCAAGAAATGATTCAGCAGAATAACCTCCAAGAATATTGTTGTTGAATGCCACAGGTTCATTAGGTTGTTCAAATTTAGTGACAGTATGTGTCATATGTTTTTCTCGTTCAATCTTGATTTGATTTGGTTTCCCTTTGTAGGGAAGCCACATGTGCGAATAATCAGTCGAGATATAACCGTTAAGTTTTGCAGACCAGTCCCTGCTCAAGATTAATCCATAGAATTCAGGAATATCAGCAATCAGAATATCAATTCTTTGGACAATCCTAGGATCTGAGGCTAATCTGATAGTAACTGAATTGATTTCTCCTACCACTTGGACTTTAGAGCGATCCAACTGAACGATATGAACTGTTGATTTCTGTGGTTCAATATTTAATTTGGCACAGACAGAAGTAGGCATTATATTGGAGGAAGCTCTAGAATCAATCAAAAAATTGTGCAGATTTTTATTGTACATCTCATAAGTCAAAAGAAAAGGGGGAGTTTGAGAATTTGACTTTTCCCCAATGAGCACAGTATCAGTAGCATCTACCTTATCTGGTGGCTTACCAGTTCCTCTTGCTGCTTTTGCAACTACACCACTTGGTAAAGGAGCAATTGGTGTAGCGTTTAATTCTTTCAATAGCAACTTTTGCTGATGTTTCAGTTTGCTGAGTTCATGTAAAGAAATGTTGGCTTTGATCTTTTTCATGTCTTCAACAATATTGTATTCCATAGGATCTGACACTACTAAAGTTTTCGCTGTTGATGTGAGAGGATTAGAAGAAGATGGCTGATTTTGAGTAGGTGATGGAGAAGTTTTCTTCACAGTGGGTTTGTCTTTGGTACTTGGAGTTGTAATTTTCTTTTTAGGAACTGTTTGCACTGGTTCTGCTATAGATTTACTCCTAGTACTTACAGGCATAGCTTCTTCACTATCAGAATTAGGGAGAATAAAATCCCACATTCCATTTAATTCAGCTATTTCTTCATTTTCGTCTTCTTGATCTGATACTACAGATGTATCTTCTTCTTCTTCCTCTTCTTCTGATTCTACATTAGAGATTGTATTAGGAGGTTTATATTCAACTTGGTTCTTTCTAAAATTCCGGAATGGTTTCTTGGTGGAAGTTTCAGCTACTTGTTTTTTTATTTCGACCATTTCATTTGACATGGTTTTAAGAACTTTCTGTAAACCTTCCATGTCATATGGATCTTTGGCCTTTTTCTTTGAATCATCCCTAAAGCTGACCTTCTTTGATTTCCTTTCTTCAAGAGAATTTTTCTTTTCCAGAGAAGTGATACGTTTTTCCACTGCAATAGCTTCTTTCATATTCTCAGCTAATGTAGGTTTTGCAGCTCTGTCCACGAAAATTGCTATGTTTGAGGGTAAGGCTGTTATGTACCATTCAATTCTGACCTGTACGCTGGGCTGTGAATCTGTATGAATTTTGTTCAAAAGTTTGTTGAATCTAGCATTGAATTCTTTTATAGGTTCTTTGGGTTCTATTTTCAAATTTGAGAGATCATTGAGTAAAGTTGCAATTGATCGGTCATCTCCAAATTTGGTCAGAAAATGATCTGCAAAAATGTCCCA
This sequence comes from Pinus albicaulis, assembly GCA_034641835.2. Classification (NCBI taxonomy): domain Eukaryota; kingdom Viridiplantae; phylum Streptophyta; class Pinopsida; order Pinales; family Pinaceae; genus Pinus; species Pinus albicaulis. Next base: position 5,499 of record JAXQQM020090635.1, on the reverse strand, counting down.
ACTTGTTATGGATCCTGATGGTAACGAAAAGTACCATGATCCTGCTACTCCCTGAAGAGTATATGGGAATAATCTAACTACAACATCTTCGTGTATGACTCCATTCAAATTAATAGCCAACATAAAGTTATTGATATGTTCTTCAGCTTGAATGTTAAGATCTGGGCTAAACTTTGGAAGCCATTTTCCAGGATTGTCTGGTAAATCATGTAAAGGTGCAGCCATGTTGGCTGCTCCTGGAGTAGACCATGGTCTCTGTGCCATTATTGGGGGGACTATTGGAGGAATACCAGAAACTAGTGGTATTTGAATTGAAGTGGTTGGAATAGATGATGTTGAGATTGATGAGGATTGAGTAGAAGATGTTTGTGGAGATGATATGGAAATAATTGTACTTTGATGAGAAGGGATTTCGGAAACAGGTATTTGAATATAAGATGATGAACTTGTATCACTTTCTGTTTCCGATTGAATTCTTTTTGTTTTTCTCTTACTAGGTAAAGGAAATTCTTTCGGAAGAATACCAAGTTTTTCACTTTGCAACCTAGTAAGAGGTTTTGAAGGAATAAATTTTGAGCTTACACTACCTTCAGATATTTCAGACTCTTCTAAAGATAAGGAGAATCCTTTCAATTTATGAATTAGATCTTGAACTTCAGGAGACTCAGGATGTTGTTTGTCTGAATGTTTTAAGATTTTGGTAGTGGGTGTCTGAATATTTTCTGCAATTTCTTCTCTAGGATTTTGAATTTCAGAAGAAATTGAAGAAGTTAATGAGGGTGTTTTGCTCTCGGAATGGCTTGTGGATAAAGATTTACTTGCCATTCATAGCTCATGCCCTCCTTCTAGCGCCAAAAATGTTGAAGCCTAGAAAATCTCTTCTTCAAACATCGGGGAAAACCACCCGGTCGGGACCTTAAGGCAGCTCCTTTTCCGTTTGGTATGGTGGCTCCGACTGGATTTAAAGGACCAGTTTCCTTGTAACTAAATGGATTGGATTGGATGGGTGTAAATGGGACTAAAATAACTGGAATAAAACTATCTAATTTAAGCTAAATACTGATAAAGAAATTCTAACATTAACCCGGGTAGCTATATGTGAATACAACTTAAGATTGTTCCAATTCAACAATAACCATGAAAATGTATTATTGATTAAATTGAAATATGCAGAAACAAATAAAGATAACTCTGTTTAAGAAATTAAACAGAGTTATATAAACATATTGCATTCATCATTGTATACCATTTACATGTAACTATGAAAAATAACGTTTCAATTATACTCATAAATGATATATAAAAGGAAGCGTTGTTAAAACAAATATACATATAAATGATAGCAATTTTAAAACGAATATCATAAAACAAAAGAGATCAACAGTAAACAGATAGAAATACCTTGCTCATCTTGATGACTTCAAATGTAATCTGATACTCTATCCAGTAATTATAATGAAAAACCAAATTCCAAGGTACAAAATTGCAACACTTCACAGATAATTCCGCATGAAAATCACCAGATGTGATCCTTTTCAAAAAATATATAAGGCAATGGAGTACAGAAATGCAATCTCCAAGTCCAAAAAATATTAAGATCCAGGACCCTTCTCTAAATGCATGAGAGGGGTTTAAATACTACTTAACTAACTCTAAAAATAGTTTATTACAAAAAATAAGGATTCGGTTCAATGACCGTCCTTTTCCTAGGCTAAAATACAGTGAAATTAAAACTAAATCTATCTATCTATGCAATTGATCTTTGCTCTTGCAGGCATCTAGCATAGTTTTGAGAAGATGCGGTTGACCGACTTCAGAATTCAGCTGTCCTGAAAAGACAGAGTCGGCAAGCGTAGGAGCAATCTTCTCTGTAGCATTGATAATACAATTGAGTGCACTGTGCTGACTGTGTGGCTTCACCAAATACATCCAGTATGAGTCCCAATTCAATCTTGTCAGCCCTTGGATGGATTTTTCTCTTTCTTCTGCCTTTTGCCTCCATTCTGCTTGCAATTGATTTTCCTGTGGGAGATAACCTGGAACAGTTTCAGAAATCAAGTTAGCTTTGTGTAAATTGTCATTTACACAATCAGTGAGAGTGTTTGCCGCTGTAGATGCCTCCTCTGCTGCCTTTTCTGCCCTTTTGATTTGTGCATCCCAATTATTAAACAATATTTCTTTATTGTTCTCGTTAATGATGGGTGCACCAACTTTTCTGCCTTCTTCTGTCTTTTGCCATGCTAGATAATCATTGATCTTTTCATTAATCAAATCATAATCATTTCGTAAATCTACGACATGATTTGTGATTTTATCGCTTTCTTGGCATAAAGAATTCCATTGCAATATTTTTTGGCAGAAAACTTCCTCTTGTTGTAGTAGTTGATTGTTCAAAGAGATGGTTTCTGAAATGAATTCTGGAAGCTTAGGATCATCCTTATGTTGTTCTTGGATTTCTTGAAGTTGTTGTTGTAACTCTTCAAGTTTTAATTGTGCTTCCTGATTGGCCTGTACCTGTTGCAATTGCTGTTGCAGAGCCTTTATCTGTTCTTCTTTTTCATCCAACAAAATCTGTACTCTGAATCAAGACACTGTTGCGTGCTTACGTTTCTCCTCGTTATTTGAGATAACTTAGTGAGATTATGAGTAGGCCTCATAAGACTTTCCACAAGTAAAACGTCTACTTGTTCCTTTCGTCTTCGCAGCACTTGCACTTTCTATTTGTCTCTTTTTCCTTTCTTTGTTTTTACTAATTATTATTTTAAATATTAAATACATCCAGAGATGTAGTTACCTCTCTACATTAAGTACAATTTCAGAGGAGGGTGTGATTAGTATGTGCTCATATCATAGGCCGTGTCGCTTTCTATCCGCATTCAATTCCTAATAACGTATAAGGCTCCATACTGCCCCTTCTACATTTTGACTGATGTAGGTTTCCCATTCTTCATCTAACTCAATGGTAAATGGCCGTTGCCGTACATTGGGTGGAGGAGGATTTGTTTGTTGAGAAGTCAAAATTTGTTGTTGAGTAAGCTCTTTAGATTGTGCAGAATCTTTAATGGATTCTTCCATTTTATCTTCCTTTTCTTTAGATGTATTGGAGTGTTCAGAATCTCTGTTAGATTTTGATTTGGATTTACCTGCGCTTGAACTGCCCTTAAGACTAACACTAGGAGTTTGCTCCCTTGCGAGCTCTAAGCGTAGATTATCCAAAGGAATAGGAATTAGTCTCCTTTCTCTGTACAACTTGAATTCCTGAAAATCCCCTGGAGATAGCTGCTCTTTAGCTGAATTCAAAACCTCTTTGAATGAATTTCTTGCCTGGAACATATCATCAAAAATATCTTGCTCCCTGACAAATTCACTTACTTTGATTGCATTGGTAAAATTCTTAACAATATCATTTTGGTTAAATAACCTTCTTGAGAATTTGAACAGTTGTAGGCATGTAACGTTGCCTATCTTGTGAAATGCATGACCAATATCCAATAGTGAAAATGTTCCACATTTTATGGGAAATTGTGGCCAAATGCCCTTTTTCTTGTCTTTTAAATCTTTTGTCATACCTCCCTGGCCACAGGTCTGATAAGCAATTTCCCGAGCTACAAGTCTATCTGGAACATATAATGGTAAAACATGGGGAGAAGCATAACTTCCAAAAACCCTAATATAGGTGAACAATTCTTCTCCAAACCATCTTGCGACGGGGAGAATATCAACCTCTGTTTCTGAGGATAACCTTGGGGCATCCTTATTATACAATGTTCTGTACAATGGCAGCATTATTCCATGACAAATTTGGTAAAAATGGGGGACAAACTTAGACTCCCACAGTTCTTTATGGTACACATGAATGGGAAAAGGGTCGTGGATAGTCCATTTCCAGCCCATTACAGGGAATTTAGAGACATATCATATGGCGTGCATGACATAAGCAGATAAATAAAAAGGCGGATAAACCCGCTGGGAAACATTTTGTTTAGACCGGTATTGAAAAATAGCAGTGGTGAGATTATCAGATAGGATTTTGGCCCAGTCTACAATTGTAGAATTAGCAGCCGCATTCAACAAGGGAAGCCATTCGGGTAAGATCATATTTATGTCGGGCTTTCCAAAAAGCCTGCATAACATGGCAGCAGTAAAACAGTAAGGAGAGGTAAGCGAACCCGTGCTGTACATACCTTGTTTGTTCTTCTTCAATGGTTCACTTCTTTTGGTCCACTCCTTTGTGCATTCTGCCAAATTTGCATGTTCTTTGGCAAATTCTTCCATAAATTGTTTATTTTAAGTCGCCTGAGGTTCTGGCAGCTTATACATTAATCTCACATCTTCTATGGTGAATGACCCAATTAGCTCTTCAGATGGAGTCTTGAATTGCCTGTCTGAAATATCAGCGCTGTCCAGCACCCATCTCACCATGTCTGTGTATGGGAGAATCCTTGGCCTTGCTGCTATTCTATGCAGAAATGAGCAAGCCAAGTCTCTAAGAGTTGCTTCAGACGAATCCTTGGAACCTGCTGTAGCTACAACTTTTATCACCACAGGGTTTTCATCTTCTAACAGTTTATACATTCCCTCCCAAGTGGATATACCGGCGTCCTTGTTACAGGCGGTGTCTGCGTATAGAGAAGCCATTTCTTTGTTCTCAGAACTTGAGCTCTTCTCCTTCTTACCCATAGTGTTTAGCGGAAGCTTTGTATAGTGGTCTGCTCCTTTGTGCCTGCGTTTTACGAATAAATGAGAGTAATGATATAAAAAAGGTGATGAGACTGTTTTTGAATGTGAAAGCAGATGAAATATAATATTTAAATTGTGAAACGACTTTCAATCTAAACACAATCTCTTTTCACATTAATAATCAATCCAATAATTTAATATAATCATTAAAGCGCATAACGGATTTGACATATGGGAAGATTGCCTCGGGATAGCGTTACTTGATATGAATTTATTAGGATTGGTATCTGCGATGAGTCATATAATATCACATCGCAATGTCGCAATATCACAAAATGAAATCATCATGGCCATAAAAAATAGCGCAAAAACGGAATTACGCAATACAAGAAGCACATATCGCAAAATCACAAAAGCGCATAATTTAAAATCGCATGATCGTATTTGATAAAAAAGGGCGCATGACGCAAAATCGCAAAAGCGTATATTTGAAAAGAGCGAAAGATATTCATTAATCAATTCCCGTTTTCGCTATATGACTAAGGACGATGTGTTTTTATATATACTATTTTTGTTATGGATGCGCTATATTGTTTCAAGAGCAATTTTATTATAATCTATCATAAACTTAAGTGTTTCTAAATATTCTTTCTAAGGGATTTCTATAAGTTTATGATAGAAAGTTTTATTTGAAAAGGCAAACAAATCCTAATTGATTTTTATGGATTTTTAACTAAGGGTCCCCATTTATTTAGTACTATTACTAATAATAAATAAAAAAAGAGAGGGGTTTGTGGTCCACAACACCTTAGCTGCGGC
>JAXQQM020059358.1:272500-418346 GCA_034641835.2 Pinus albicaulis | reverse complement strand
TCCTGAGCTCCTGATCAGCGCCCGTGTTAGATTTGCTAAGTCGTGACCGCCCGGGTGCCTTGTGCACGTCCGGGGGGCCCGTTTGCCGTTTGCTCCCATGTGTGTCCATTCAGGTTGGGTCATTCGGTCGTGCCGGGTGAGGGCGTCCGTTCGGGTCGGGTCGTTCGGTCGTGCTGGGTGAGGGCGTCCATTCGGGTCGGGTCGTGCCGGGCGAGGGTGTCTGTTCGGGTCGGGTTGGGTCGTTTGGCCCGAGGGCGCCCATGTCAGATTTTCTAAGTTGTGACCGCCCGGGTGCCTTGTGCACGTCCGAGCGGCCCGTTTTCCGTTTGCTCCCATGTGCGTCTGTTTGGTCGGGTCGTTCGGTCGTGCCGGGTGAGGGCGTCCGTTCGGGTCGGGTCGTTCGGTCGTGCCGGGTGAGGGCGTCCGTTCAGGTCAGGTCTTTTGGTCGTGCGGCACGATGGTGTCTGTTCGGGTGGGCGTGCCGGGCGAGGGCGTCCGTTCTGGTCGGGTCGTTCGGTCGTGCCGGGTGAGGGCGTCCGTTCGGGTCGGGTCGTTCGGTCGTGCCGGGTGAGGGCGTCCGTGCGGGTCGGGTCGTTTGGTCGTGCGACACGATGGCGTCCGTTCGGGTGGGCGTGCCGGACGAGGACGTCCGTTCGGGTCGGGTCGGGTCGTTTGGCCCGAGGGCGCCCGTGTCATATTTGCTAAGTTGTGACCGCCCGGGTGCCTTGTGCACGTCCGGGCGGCCCGTTTGCCGTTTGCTCCCATGTGCGTCCGTTTGGTCGGGCGTGTCGTGTCGCGCCGGGTGAGGGCGTCCGTTCGGGTGGGCGTTCCGGGTGAGGGCGTCCGTTCGGGTCGGGTCGTTCGGTCGTGCCGGGTGAGGGCGTCCGTTCGTTTCGTGTCGTTTGGTCGTGCGGCACGATGGCGTCCGTTCAGGTGGGCGTGCCGGGCGAGGGCGTCCGTTCGGGCCGGGTCGGGTCGTTTGGCCCGAGGGCGCCCGTGTCATATTTGCTAAGTTGTGACCGCCCGGGTGCCTTGTGCACGTCCGGGTGGCCCGTTTGCCGTTTGCTCCCATGTGCGTCCGTTTGGTCGGGCGTGCCGTGTCGCGCCGGGTGAGGGCGTCCGTTCGGGTCGGGTCGTTTGGTCGTGCGGCACGACGGCGTCCGTTCGGGTGGGTGTGCCGTGCGAGGGCGTCCGTTCGGGTCGGGTCGGGTCGTTTGGCCCGAGGGCACCCGTGTCAGATTTTCTAAGTTGTGACCGCCCGGGTGCCTTTTTGTCACGCCCCCATCTCGTTTTTCCACTTGGGCAGGTCGTGCGGCACCGGCTAAACGGCCTCCCTTCGGTTTTACCATTTTCCCGACTACGCCTCTACTTATTTTTTTAAGTGTTAGTCTTCACTTTTAGTATGTTTTACAGCGGAATTATAAAACATAAACCATCATTCAGAAATACACCAAAACAGATTTGAAGAAGCCAATTTTATATATTAAATATCATGAAATTGCCTCGCTGGATTATACAGGTCGAGAGCCTGTTTTTACATTACAGTCGTGCCGACTCGGCCCGTCGCACCGTTCGGTCGGGTCGTGAGTCACCCGACTCACCCAACTCCGTGCAGCGTCTGCCCGTCGTTACACTCTGCCAGCGCCCGTCATTTGTGTCGTGCACGCACCACCCGACTCTCACTTCTGTTTCGTCCGTGTAGTGCGTCGTGCACCCGCGCCCGTTGTGCGCGTCCTTTGTTCACCCGCGCGCCCACCGTAACCCAACCGCCGGTTGGTACGCGTAGTGCGTCCGTGACTCTTGCGCCCGACGCGCCTGTCTTGCTGCTGCTCCGTTCCGCAGCGCCCGTGCTATCGTGCGCTACCTCGTCGCTCGCTCAAGTCCTTGGCTCGTCTTCTTCGTTGGCTGCCCGTCTAGCGGGCGCATCACTTGGTCACTCCGCAGATCTATTACTGCGGTAGACACTTGGATTTGCTCGCCAAACTTCGATGCTCTCCACTCACCAACTCGCCTCCATATATACGCGTGCGTTGTTGAGTTGTGGTCGCTCATCTTGTCACGAGCCGACCCTCCCGTTTCTCATCCGCCCCACGAAACGTCGCGTCGTGGGTGTTGGGGCGCTCGGCCGACCCGAGCCGACCCCTCCGCTTGGTCGTTCGCCCACAGGTGTGGCGTCGGTCGCGCGCCCAACGCGCCGGCCGACCCACCGACTTGCCCATCGGCTAACTCATCCAAGGGCGCCTGTTATGTATAAACACACTTCACCAACGCCTTGTTGACTCGTCATTCTACCTAACTCGCCCGTGTGACTCGTCTCACCATACCCGTGCTCCCGTGACTCTCCAACGGTGCGATGTGCGCCCGTTGCGTCGCACGGCGCCCGACTCTACCAAACGCTCAATCGGCGCGCCCGTTCCACCGAACGCGCCCATGAAGTCTTGGGGCGTTACATTCTCCCCCACTTCAAAGCGTTGTCGTCCCTTGAAAACATCATCCCATCGTTGCACGGTCCATTCACAACTCCATGTGTGAAACATCGTCGCAACTCCGTTGCATAACCCAGAAACGTTATGTCCATGAGATATCTCCTCAATCCATCGTCGAATCCATGTGAAGCTCTGCATCAAGTACTCCAACCAACTCAACATAACAAATCTGCTATGTATCCGGCATAACTCTGCACATTACGCGTCCCCACAACTCGAACTAGTTGGGTAGCTAATCCAACTGTAGCGTCCTCATCATAAGAATGTCCATCCTCATACCCTGCGTTAGTCATTCCTCCTGCAACCTGTCACATCCATCAACTCGATCAAGTCTGAATCTCATCCAAGTGCCATGTTTTGGGTCCATGAAGTGTATCCATCTCATCCACAACATGCTGTCCATGATGCTAATCCATGTGCTCTACTTGTATGCAAGTAGGCTCATCCTCCAAGCATCATCAAAAGTAAGAAAGGTGGCTAAGTCAAGTAGACTCAAGCCCATGCCAAAGTGTGTACCACCAAGGCATCTCCATCTATAAAAGATCTCCATGTAGTCCATGTCCATGACTTTGGCTGCCCATGTGTTCATCCAAGCGAACCAACTCAACTCTCATCATCATCATGTCTCCACATATCGAAGTGAAGTGCTCTCGATCACTCCTACCTCCATCATATATATGAGTACTTCCTTCAAGTTGCTCCCCACTAAAGGTCTACCAAGAGGTCCTTCTTGTTGAAGCCATGAAGAAGTCTACTCCATCATCAAATAAGAGATGTTCTCTCACTAATCCATGCGCCATATTCAGGTCCATGAAGTCCCCCTTCATTCCATCTGCAATATGCGGTCCATGCATGTGGGCCTTTGTTCAAAGCCCCTTCGTTTTGAGGGTGGTGTGGTCCTCCATGCACTAAGTTACCACACCCCCTTTCTCCAAAGGTTTATTTCATCGCAAGGGCCAGGAAGCTACCTCCCTGACTTTCATCCACCCATGTATCAGATTGATGTCGAGTCTTAAGGTACTCGTGAACAACATCAACCTCCTCTTGAGTGCATCCAAGTTTCCCAAGCTTTTCCTTTGTCAGTTGAAAATCGTATATGCCCATAGCATATCTGCAAAATTCAACAATTCCAGCTGGATCTCTACCTGCATAATCTTCCCCCGGTCCCATGTCTGAAGAAGTGTCCTTCTTCCCATCATCCTGGTGAAGATCTTGAGTAGTCTTCTCTGCTACATGCTCAAGAAATGAAGCTATGTCTGCTCCCTTCCTTCTTTCCTTCAAGTCTCTCTCAGCAAGGTCACACATGCGTTCTTCCTTTGTTGTTTGAGTCATAGATCCAAGTCCCCTTTTCTCCACACTAGTTGTATGGTCCATATCCGGGTCCTTCTCATATAGGATCAATGAAGCCATCCTTGGTTGATACCCCAAACGGCTCTTCCTTGTCATAGGAACCATCATGGTTTTTCCATCATCAAGAATTAAGAGGATGTCTCGGTCCATCATTGGTATGGATTGTGCTGCAACCATGAAGTCTCGCCCTAACACCATAGAATGATCATCCATGTCAATGACTCTTAAGTCTAACTTTCCAAACCATGACCCTACTCTGACATGTGTGTCTTTCATGACACCGTTCACTGCTTTCATACTCGAATTGACTGCCTTGAAAGCACTCAACTCTTTCTCCATGCTAGCCTTCCTCTTCTTTTCAAAAGATGAAGCTGCCTTTCGACTCAGGAAACTATGTGTAGCCCCCGTGTCTACCAAAGCAGAGAACTTCTTCCCATGTACGGTTGTAGACACGAATCTCAAGTCCAAGGAACTTTCATCATCATTACTCCTTCTTGTCTTGTGCCTTACTTCCGCAATCTTCTTCAACATTTCTTCCTCCAATATGTCTTTCGAACTACTAGCCCTTGGCTTAACAGTCCTTTTCACATATTTCCTCTCATGAAGCTCCTTAGAACAATCCGATCCTGGGTCTGCTTGAATTGGTTCAAGCTCCTTCCTTTTCGAATTCTGCCTAACTGCTCCAATCCGACACATGCTGACTTCTTCCAAACGAAGTGCACCGATCCTCATAGTTTGGCCTTCTTCTTTTCAAAGTGTGCCAACACATGCATTTTCGTTCTTTAAACCAATCGGTTTTGGATCAAGAAAACGCCTCTTGATCTCCTCTTCCATGTTCTTGACTTCAACCTGCAACGCGATGCTTCTTTCCTTCAAGTGAGCCCTTTCCATAAAGAGTTCTTGAAGTCCTCCTTCACCTTGTTGCTTCTCCATGTCAAGCTTCTTAATTTCAGAAGTTTTTCTAGATAGTTCGTTCAAAGATTTCCGCACCTCCATCAACCCATCTCCAATGTGTTCCAAGTGTTCAGACACTTGCACAAGAGCCTTGTGATATTGCTGCTTCGTATCCTTCCAACGTACCATCATGTTCTCAAGTTCGACTTGAGCCTTCAAACTTGCTTCCTTTGTGTCAAACTCCAATACTTGCTGCAACCCTGCAAAAGTATTCATGTTTGCCTTACCAAGCTTCAGCTTCAACCTTCGAGTTGTCCCTACTTTCTTGAATTCGTCTCTGATATCATCTGTCATGCAATGCAGATGTGTTATCAAACTTCTTTCTGCATCAATCCCTCTGATACCATCTGTCACGTCCCCATCTCGTTTGTCCACTTGGGCAGGTCGTGCGGCACCGGCTAAACGGCCTCCCTTCGGTTTTACCATTTTCCGGACTACGCCTCTACTTATTTTTTTAAGTGTTAGTCTTCACTTTTATTATGTTTTACAGCGTAATTATAAAACATAAACCATCATTCAGAAATACACCAAAACATATTTGAAGAAGCCAATTTTATATATTAAATATCATAAAATTGCCTCGCTGGATTATACAGGTCGAGAGCCTGTTTTTACATTACAGTCGTGCCGACTCGGCCCGTCGCACCGTTCGGTCGGGTCGTGAGTCACCCGACTCGCCTTCCGTGCGACGTCGCCGTCGTTACACTGCGGCGCCGAACGTTTTGTGTCGTGCACGCCTGCAAACTCTCACTTCCGTTTCGTCGTGTAGTGCGTCGTGCACCGCGCCGTTGTGCGCGTCCTTTGTTCACCGTGACGCCACCGTAACCCAACCACTTGGGTTGGTACGCGTAGTGTGCCCGAGTGACTCTTGCGCACGACGCGCTGTCTTGCCGCCGCTCGGTTCCACGGCGCCGTCGCTGTCGTGCGCTACCTCATCGCTCACTCAAGTCCTTGGCTCGTCTTCTTCGTTGGTAGTCTGGTGGGCGCATCACTTGGTCGCTCACTTCGGATCTATTCTTCATGCGGTAGACACTTGGATGATTGCTCGCCGAACTTCGATTTCCTCTCCACTCACCAACTCGCCTCCATATATACGCGTGCGTTGTTGAGTTGTGGTCGCTCGTCTTGTCACGAGTCGACCCTCCCGTTTCTCATCCGCCCCATGAAACGTCGCGTCGTGGGTGTTGGGGCACTCGGCCGACCCGAGCCGACCCCTCCGCTTGGTCGTTCGCCCACGGGTGTGGCGTCGGTCGCGCGCCCAACGCGCCGGCCGACCCACCGACTTGCCCATCGGCTAACTCGTCCAAGGGCGCCCGTTATGTATAAACACGCTTCACCAACGCCTTGTTGACTCGTCGTTCTACCTAACTCGCCCGTGTGACTCGTCTCACCATACCCGCACGCCCGTGACTCTCCAACGGTGCGATGTGCGCCCGTTGCATCGCACGGCGCCCGACTCTACCAAACGCTCAACCGGCGCGCCCGTTCCACCGAACGCGCCCATGAAGTCTTGGGGCGTTACACTTGTGCACGTCCGGGCGGCCCGTTTGTCGTTTGCTCCCATGTGCGTCCGTTTGGTCGGGCGTGCCGTGTCGCGCTGGGTGAGGGCGTGCGTTCGGGTGGGCGTGCCGGGTGAGGGCGTCCATTCGGGTCGGGTCGTTCGGTCGTGCCGGGTGAGGGCGTCCGTTCGGGTCGGGTCATTTGGTTGTGCGGCACGACGGCGTCCGTTGGGGTGGGCGTGCCGTGCGAGGGCGTCCGTTGGGGCCGGGTCGGGTCGTTTGGCCCGAGGGCGCCCGTGTCAGATTTGCTAAGTTGTGACCGCCCGGGTGCCTTGTTGTCATGCCCCCATCTCGTTTGTCCACTTGGGCAGGTCGTGCGGCACCGGCTAAACGGCCTCCCTTCGGTTTTGCCATTTTCCGGACTACGCCTCTACTTATTTTTTTAAGTGTTAGTCTTCACTTTTTTATTATGTTTTACAGCGGAATTATAAAACATAAACCATCATTCAGAAATACACCAAACAGATTGAAGAAACCAATTTTATATATTAAAATATCATAAAATTGCCTCGCTGGATTATACAGGTCGAGAGCCTGTTTTTACATAGAAATGCCGACTCGGCCCGTCGCACCGTTCGGTCGGGTCGTGAGTCACCCGACTCGCCCAACTCCATGCAGCGTCCGCCCGTCGTTACACTCTGCCCGCGCCCGTCGTTTGTGTCGTGCACGCACCACCCGACTCTCACTTCCGTTTCGTCCGTGTAGTGCGTCGTGCACCCGCGCCCGTTGTGCGCGTCCTTTGTTCACCCGCGCGCCCACCGTAACCCAACCGCCGGTTGGTACGCGTAGTGCGCCCGTCGTGTGCGCCCTCCGTTCACCCGCGCACCCACCGTAACACCGCTGTTGCTTGCTACGCGTAGTGCGTCCGTGACTCTTGCGCCCGACGCGCCTGTCTTGCCGCCGCTCCGTTCCGCAGCGCCCGTGCTGTCGTGCGCTACCTCGTCGCTCGCTCAAGTCCTTGGCTCGTCTTCTTCGTTGGCTGCCCGTCTAGCGGGCGCATCACTTGGTCGTTCCGCAGATCTATTGCTGCGGTAGACACTTGGATTTGCTCGCCAAACTTCGATGCTCTCCACTCACCAACTCGCTTCCATATATACGCGTGCGTTGTTGAGTTGTGGTCGCTCGTCTTGTCATGAGCCGACCCTCCCGTTTCTCATCTGCCCCATGAAACGTCGCGTTGTGGGTGTTGGGGCGCTCGGCCGACCTGAGCCGACCCCTCCGCTTGGTCGTTCGCCCACGGGTGTGGCGTCGGTCGCGCGCCCAACGCGCCGGCCGACCCACCGACTTGCCCATCGGCTAACTCGTCCAAGGGCACCCGTTATGTATAAACACGCTTCACCAATGCCTTGTTGACTCGTCGTTCTACCTAACTCGCCCGTGTGACTCGTCTCACCATACCCGCGCACCCGTGACTCTCCAACGGTGCGATGTGCGCCCGTTGCGTCGCACGGCGCCCGACTCTACCAAACACTCAACCGGCGCGCCCGTTCCACTGAACACGCCCATGAAGTCTTGGGGCGTTACATTCTCCCCCACTTCAAAGCGTTGTCATCCCTTGACAACATCATCCCATCGTCGCACGGTCCATTCACAACTCCATGTGTGAAACATCATCGCAACTCCGTTGCATAACCCAGCAACGTTATGTCCATGAGATATCTCCTCAATCCATCGTCGAATCCATGTGAAGCTCTGCATCAAGTACTCCAACCAACTCAACATAACAAATCTGCTATGTATCCGACATAACTCTGCACATTACGCGTCCCCACAACTCGAACTAGTTGGGTAGCTAATCCAACCGTAACGTCCTCATCATGGGAATGTCCATCCTCATACCCTGCGTTAGTCATTCCTCCTGCAACCTGTCACATCCATCAACTCGATCAAGTCTGAATCTCATCCAAGTGCCATGTTTTGGGTCCATGAAGTGTATCCATCTCATCCACAACATGCTGTCCATGATGCTAATCCATGTGCTCTACTTGCATGCAAGTAGGCTCATCCTCCAAGCATCATCAAAAGTAAGAAAGGTGGCTAAGTCAAGTAGACTCAAGCCCATGCCAAAGTGTGTACCACCAAGGCATCTCCATCTATAAAAGATCTCCATGTAGTCCATGTCCATGACTTTGGCTGCCCATGTGTTCGTCCAAGTGAACCAACTCAACTCTCATCATCATCATGTCTCCACATATCGAAGTGAAGTGCTCTCGGTCACTCCTACCTCCATCATATATACGAGTACTTCCTTCAAGTTTCTCCCCACTAAAGGTCTACCAAGAGGTCCTTCTTTTTGAAGCCATGAAGAAGTCTACTCCATCATCAAATAAGAGATGTTCTCTCACCAATCCATGCGCCATATTTAGGTCCATGAAGTCCCCCTTCATTCCATCTGCAATATGCGGTCCATGCATGTGGGCCTTTGTACAAAGCCCCTTTGTTTGAGGGTGGTGTGGTCCTCCATGCACTAAGTTACCACACCCCCTTTTCTCCAAAGGTTTATTTCAGAGCAAGGGCCAGGAAGCTACCTCCCTGACTTTCATCCACCCATGTATCAGATTGATGTCGAGTCTTAAGGTACTCGTGAACAGCATCAACCTCCTCTTGAGTGCATCCTAGTGTCCCAGGCTTGTCCTTCGTTAGTTGAAAGTCGTATATGCCCATAGCATATCTGCAAAATTCAACAATGCCAGCTGGATCTCTACCTGCATAATCTTTCCCCGGTCCCATGTCTGAAGAAGTGTCCTTCTTCACATCATCCTGGTGAAGATCTTGAGTAGATTTCTCTGCTACATGCTCAAGAAATGAAGCTATATCCGCTCCCTTCCTTCTTTCCTTCAAGTCTCTCTCAACAAAATCAAACATGCGTTTTTCCTTTGTTGTTTGAGTCATAGATCCAAGTTCCCTTTGCTCCATATTAGTATGGTCCATATCCGGGTCCTTCTCATATAGGATCAATGAAGCCATCCTTCGTTGATACCCCCAAACGACTCTTCCTTGTCATAGGAATTATCATGGTTTTCCATCATCAGAATTAAGAGAATGTCTCGGTCCACCATTGGTATGGCTTGTGCTGCAACCATGAAGTCTCGCCCCAATACCATAGAATGATCATCCATGTCAATGACTCTTAAGTCTAACTTTCCAAACCATGACCCTACTCTCACATGTGTGTCTTTCAGAACACCATTCACTGCTTTCATACTCGAATTGACTGCCTTGAAAGCACTCAACTCTTTCTCCATGCTAGCCTTCTTCTTCTTTTCAAAAGATGAAGCTGCCTTTCGACTCAGGAAACTATGTGTAGCTCCCGTGTCTATCAAAGCAGAGAACTTCTTCCCATGTACGGTCGTGGACACAAATCTCAAGTCCAAGGAACTTTCATCATCATTCCTCCTTCTTGTCTTGCGCCTTACTTCCGCAATCTTTTTCAACATCTCTTCTTCCAATATGTCTTTCGAAGTACTAGCCCTTGGCTTAACAGTCCTTTTCACATATTTCTTCTCATGAAGCTTCGTAGAACAATCCGGTTCAAAATCTGCTTGAATTGGTTCAAGCTCCTTCCTTTTCGAATTCTTCCTAACAGCTCCAATACGACACATGCTGACTTCTTCCAAACGAAGTGCACCGATCCTCATGGTTCGATCCTCTTCTTTCCCAAGTGTGCCAACACATGCATTTTCATCCTTCGGTTTTGGATCAAGAAAACGCCTCTTGATCTCCCCTTCCATGTTCTTGACTTCAGCCTGCAACGCGGTGCTTCTTTCCTTCAAGTGAGCCCTTTCCATAAAGAGTTCTTGAAGTCCTCCTTCACCTTGTTGCTTCTCCATGTCAAACTTCTTAATTTCAGCAGTTTGCCTCGATAGCTCGTTCAAAGACTTCAGCACCTCCATCAACCCATCTCCAATGTGTTCCAAGTGTTGAGACACTTGCACAAGAGCCTTGTGATATTGCTGCTTCGTGTCCTTCCAACGCACCATCATGTTCTCAAGTTCGACTTGAGCCTTCAAACTTGCTTCCTTCGTATCAAACTCCAATACTTGCTGCAACCTTACAAAAGTATCCATGTTTGCCCTACCAAGCTCCCTGCGGAGATATCCGATACCATTTGTCATGCAATCCGTATCAGTTGCTCTGATACCATCTGCCATGCAATTCGTATCAGTTTCTCTGATACCATCTGTCACGCCCCCATCTCGTTTGTCCACTTGGGCAGGTCGTGCGGCACCGGCTAAACGGCCCTTAGTCATTTTTACCATTTTCCGAACTACGCCTCTCCTTATTTTTTTAAGTGTTAGTCTTCACTTTTATTATGTTTTATTGCGGAATTATAAAACATAAACCATCATTCATAAACACACCAAAACAGATTTGAAAAAGCCAATTTTATATATCAAATATCATAAAATTGCCTCGCTGATTTATACAGGTCGAGAGCCTGTTTTTACATGAAAGTGTGCCGACTCGGCCCGTCGCACCGTTCGGTCGGGTCGTGAGTCACCCGACTCGCCCAACTCCGTGCAGCGTCCGCCCGTCGTTACTCTTCACCCGCGCCCGTCGTTTGCGTCGTGCACGCACCACCCGACTCTCACTTGTGTTTCGTCCGTGTAGTGCGTCGTGCACCCGCGCCCGTTGTGCGCGCCCTTGTTCACCCGCGCGCCCACCGTAATCCAACCGTCGGTTGATACGCGTAGTGCGCCCGTCGTGTGCGCCCTCCGTTCACCCGCGCCTACCGTAACCGCTGTGCTTGCTACGCGTAGTTCGTCCGTGACTCCTGCGCCCGACGCGCCTGTCTTGCCGCCGCTCCGTTCCGCAGCACCCGTGCTGTCGTGCGCTACCTCGTCGCTCGCTCAAGTCCTTGGCTCGTCTTCTTCGTTGGCTGCCCATCTAGCGGGCGCATCACTTGGTCGCTCCGCAGATCCATTGCTGCGGTAGACACTTGGATTTGCTCGCCAAACTTCGATGCTCTCCACTCACCAACTCGCTTCCATATATACGCGTGCGTTGTTGAGTTGTGGTCACTCGTCTTGTCACGAGCCGACCCTCCCGTTTCTCATCCGCCCCATGAAACGTCGCGTTGTGGGTGTTGGGGCGCTCGGCCGACCCGAGCCGACCCCTCCGCTTGGTCGTTCGCCCACGGGTGTGGCGTCGGTCGCGCGCCCAACGCGCCGGCCGACCCACCGACTTGCCCATCGGCTAACTCGTCCAAGGGCGCCTGTTATGTATAAACACGCTTCACCAACGCCTCGTTGACTCGTCGTTCTACCTAACTCGCCCGTGTGACTCGTCTCACCATACCCGCGCGCCCGTGACTCTCCAACGGTGCGATGTGCGCCCGTTGCGTCGCACGGCGCCCGACTCTACCAAACGCTCAACCGGCGCGCCCGTTCCACCGAACGCGCCCATGAAGTCTTGGGGCGTTACACTTGTGCACGTCTGGGCGGCCCGTTTGCCGTTTGCTCCCATGTGCGTCCGTTTGGTCGGGGCATGCCGTGTCGCGGCCGGGTGAGCGTGCGTTCGGGTAGGCGTGCGGGGGAGGCGTCCAGGTCGGGTGGAGTGGTTGTGGGGCGCTCGTGTCGGTTGCTGGTTGTGACGCCGGTGCCTTGTGCACGTCCGGGCGTGTCACGCCCCTACACCATGGGTGTCTCTCAACCGCTCTATGTAGGCAGGTGCGACACTGCCGTACTTTTTCTTTTGCGAAATACTCAAGTACCCAGACTACGCCTTAAGCAACATTCGTTAGTTATTATTACAAATGTTATTTCAATGTGTGGAAATAAACATAAACATCAATATCAAACCACAAGTACGCCCATACATACAAGGGAGGGGCAACTCCCTTTTAAAATGAGTCTTCCCGGATATTATGTTTCATAAAAGTACAAGTACAACAGTCAAGGCTATTTGCCTCTTGGCCAAGTTCTAATACTTGAAAATCCTCAAACTAGCTTACAACAGACATGTACAACCATCGAAGTTCACTGTCGGAAGTTCTGCCCAAAACTGCCCAAGTGTTGGTCACTCGGGTCACTCAAACCGTTGCTCCAAATCAGTGCAGAGCGTTTTCTGAGCTGACCGTGTGTCCAATCCGTCCCAAACCTGTATGGTTGGATGCTCCTCAGAATTACGCACCTTTTGGTTTTTACGGAACCTCAATCCGACACCCGACGCTCCCGGAATCACAATTTTCGTGCTGGGCCCCTGCCGTTACTCGGCACCCAGGAACGACCCGACCCGACCAGAACTGCGCACGACCTGACCCGACCAGAATCTGCGGTGCGGCCTGCACGAGCTCGACCCGCCTCGACCCGACTCCGTTCAGCTGCACCTTTGACCAACGAGTTGTTGACTCGTTGCTGCGGTTGTGTTCGTCTTGCTTGACCGAGTTGCTTCCTCTTGCTTTCCACTCACCAACGCTCATCCTATATATATGAACGCGTTGTGAGTCGTGGTCGCTCGCTCCACCACGAGCCGACCCACATGTTACGTCGACGCCCATGAAACGTCGCATCCGTGGGGTGTTGGGGTGCTCGGCGGACCCGAGCCGACCCCCCCGTTTGTTAGCTCGCCCTCCAAGTGTGGCGTCGGTCGCGCGCCCAACACGCCGGCCGACCCACCGACTCGCCCGTCGGTCGCTCGTCCAAGGGCACCCGCCGTGGTATAAACTCATAACGCCAACCGTGTTGACTCATCGCACCACCAACGCGCCCGTTATGACTCGCTCGCACACCCGCGCGCCCGTGACTCTCCAACGGTGCGACGAGCGCCCGTCGTCGCACGACGCCCGAGCTCAACCAAACGCTCAACCGGCGCGCCCGTTCCACCGAACATGCCCATGAAGTGTTGAGGCGTTACAGGGCGGCCCGTTTGCCGTTTGCTCCCATGTGTGACCGTTCGGGTGGGCGCGTCGTGTCATGCCGGGCGAGGGCGTCCGTTCGGGTCGGGTCGTTTGGTCGTGCCGGGTGGGGTCGTTCGTTCGGGTCGGGTGGTTTTGCCCGAGGGCGCCCGTGTCAGATTTGCTAAGTTGTGACCGCCCGGGTGCCTTTTGCACGTCCGGGCGGCCCGTTTACCGTTTGCTCCCATGTGCGTCCGTTTGGTCGTGCGCGCCGTGTCGTGCCGGGTGAGGGCGTCCGTTCGGGTCGGGTCGTTTGGCCCGAGGGCGCCCGTGTCAGATTTGCTAAGTTGTGACCGCCCGGGTGCCTTGTGCACGTCCGGGCGGCCCGTTTGCCGTTTGCTCCCATGTGCGTCCGGTCGGGTGGGCGCGTCGTGTCGTGCCGGTGAGGGCGTCCGTTCGGGCGGCCGTGCCAGGTGAGGTCGTCCGTTCGGGTGGGGTCGTTTGGCCCGAGGGCGCCCGTGTCAGATTTGCTAAGTTGTGACCGCCCGGGTGCCTTGTGCACGTCCGGGCGGCCCGTTTGCCGTTTGCTCCCATGTGCGTCCTTACGGGTGGGCGTGTCGTGTCGTGCCGGGTGAGGGCGTCCGTTCGGGTCGGGTCGTTTGGCCCGAGGGCGCCCGTGTCAGATTTGCTAAGTTGTGACCGCCCGGGTGTTCTTGTGCACCCAATCGGCGGTCCGTTTGCCGTTTGCTCCCATGTGCGCCCGTTCGGGTCGGCCGTGCCGTGTCGCGCCGGGTGATGGCGTTCGTTCGGGTGGGCGTGCCGGGTGAGGGCGTCCGTTCGGGTCGGGTCATTTGGCTCGAGGGCGCCCGTGTCAGATTTGCTAAGATGTGACCACCCGGGTGCCTTGTGCACGTCCAGGCGACCCGTTTTCCGTTTTCTCCCATGTGCGTCCGTTCGGGTGGGCGCGCCGTGTCGCCCCGGGTGAGGGTGTTCGTTCGGGTCGGGTCGTTGGTCGTGCCGGGTGAGGTCGTCCGTTCGGGTCGGGTCGTTTGGCTCGAGGGCGCCCGTGCCATATTTGCTAAGTTGTGACCGCCCGGGTTCCTTGTGCACGTCCGGCGCGGCCCGTTTGCCGTTTGCTCCCATGTGCGTTCGTTCAGGGGGGTGCTCCGTGTCGCCCCGGGTGAGGGCGCACGGACTGGGGCGTTTGGGTCGCCCTGCTTTGTCCAAGGCTGCGCTTATTATATTTTCTTTTCGTGTGAAAGGTGGGTTGGTAATTGAGTTGTTTTTCTCGGTTGTGCCTGAAGAATGGCCTTGGGTCATTTGTAGGGTCGTCGACTTTCTTCTCTCCATCACCACTCGGTAGCATATGAGCGGTAATGTTGGCCATGCTTGTCCTTGGAGGCATGTTTGAACAATCTCTCCCGTCCACTATGTTTTCTAGCATTTGGATGGGGTTGTTGTGTGTGGCTCTTTGAGATGACTGGCTGCCTGTTGGCGTTGTTGAAATCGGCGCTCCGGTAACTCTCTCTCGTGCCCCTTGGTCGCACGTTTGCTCTGTTGAAATCATCGTTTTGATATGTCGCTCGTTGGCTTTGTCGATGTCGGCTCTTCTCTATATTGTTCTTCTCCTCCCGTTTTGCTTGCTTGTGGGGGGAGGGGTTGGATTTTCGTGTGAAAGGTGGGTTGGTAACCGAGTTGTTTGTTCGGGTGTGCCTGAAGAGTGGCCTTGGGTCATTTGTAGGGTCGTCGACTCTCATCTTCTCTCCATCCCCACTCGGTAGCGCATGAGCGGTAATGTTGGCCATGCTTGTCTTGGGAGGCATATGTGAAAAGAGTTGCCCTTCCGCTCTGTGTTCTCAGAGTTGGATGAGGTCGCTCTGTGTGGCTCCTTGAGACAACTGGCCGGTCGCCTATGTCGCTCTCGTGCCCCTTGCTCGCTCGTTGGCTTCGTCGATGTTGGCTCTTCGCTATATTGCTCACCTCCTCCCTTTTTGGTGGGTTGGAGAGGTGTGATTTTGTCTCGTTGGCTTCGTGAAATCGGCTCCTCGCTATATTGTTCACCTCCTCCCCTTTTGGTGGGGGGGAGGGGTTGGATTTTCGTGTGAAAGGTGGGTTGGTAACTGAGTTGCTTGTTCAGGTGTGCCTGAAGAGTGGCCTTGGGTCATTTGTAGGGTCGTCGACTCTCATCTTCTCTCCATCCCCACTCGGTAGCGCATGAGCGGTAATGTTGGTCATGCTCGTCCTGGGAGGCATATGTGAAAAGAGTTACCCTTCCGCTCTGTGTTCTCAGAGTTGGATGAGGTCGCTCTGTGTGGCTCCTTGAGACAACTGGCCGGTCGCCTATGTCGCTCTCGTGGCCCTTGCTCGCTCGTTGGCTCCGTCGATGTTGGCTCTTCGCTATATTGTTCACCTCCTCCCTTTTTGGTGGGTTGGAGAGGTGGGCTTTTGTCTCGTTGGCTTCGTGAAATCGGCTCCTCGGTATATTGTTCACCTCCTCCCCTTTCGGTGGGGGGAGGGGTTGGAATTTCGTGTGAAAGGTGGGTTGGTAACTGAGTTGCTTGTTCGGGTGTGCCTGAAGAGTGGCCTTGGGTCATTTGTAGGGTCGTCGACTCTCATCTTCTCTCCATCCCCACTCGGTAGCGCATGAGCGGTAATGTTGGCCATGCTCGTCCTGGGAGGCATATGTGAAAAGAGTTACCCTTCCACTCTGTGTTCTCAGAGTTGGATGAGGTCGCTGTATGTGGCTCCTTGAGACAACTGGCCGGTCGCCTATGTCGCTCTCGTGCCCCTTGCTCGCTCGTTGGCTTCGTAGATGTTGGTTCTTCGCTATATTGCTCACCTCCTTCCTTTTTGGTGGGTTGGAGAGGTGTGCTTTTGTCTCGTTGGCTTCGTGAAATCGGCTCCTCGCTATATTGTTCACCTCCTCCCCTTTTGGTGGGGGGAGGGGTTGGATTTTCGTGTTAAAGGTGGGTTGGTAATTGAGTTGTTTGTTCGGGTGTGCCTGAAGAGTGGCCTTGGGTCATTTGTAGGGTCGTCGACTCTCATCTTCTCTCCATCCCCACTCGGTAGCGCATGAGCGGTAATGTTGGTCATGCTCGTCCTGGGAGGCATATGTGAAAAGAGTTACCCTTCCGCTTTGTGTTCTCAGAGTTGGATGAGGTCGCTGTGTGTGGCTCCTTGAGACAACTGGCCGGTCGCCTATGTCACTCTCGTGCCCCTTGCTCGCTCGTTGGCTCCGTCGATGTTGGCTCTTCGCTATATTGTTCACCTCCTCCCTTTTTGGTGGGTTGGAGAGGTGTGCTTTTGTCTCGTTGGCTTCGTGAAATCGGCTCCTCGCTATATTGTTCACCTCCTCCCCTTTTGGTGGGGGGAGGGGTTGGATTTTCGTGTGAAAGGTGGGTTGGTAAATTGAGTTTCTTGTTCGGGTGTGCCTAAAGAGTGGCCTTGGGTCATTTGTAGGGTGGTCGACATTCATATTCCCTCCATCCCCACTCGATAGCACATGAGCGGTAATGTTGGCCATGCTCGTCCTAGGAGGCATATGTGAAAAGAGTTACCCTTTCACTCTGTGTTCTCAGAGTTGGATGAGGTCGCTGTGTGTGGCTCCTTGAGACAACTGGCCGGTCGCCTATGTCGCTCTCGTGCCCCTTGCTCGCTCGTTGGCTCCGTCGATGTTGGCTCTTCGCTATATTGTTCACCTCCTCCATTTGTGGTCGGTTGGAGAGGTGGGCTTTTGTCTCGTTGGCTTCGTGAAATCGGCTCCTCGCTATATTGTTCACCTCCTCCCCTTTTGGTGGGGGGAGGGGTTGGATTTTCGTGTGGAAGGTGGGTTGGTAAATTGAGTTGCTTGTTCGGGTGTGCCTAAAGTGTGGCCTTGGGTCATTTGTAGGGTGGTCGACATTCATATTCCCTCCATCGCCACTTGGTAGCACATGAGCGGTAATGTTGGCCATGCTCGTCCTGGGAGGCATATGTGAAAAGAGTTACCCTTTCGCTCTGTGTTCTCAGAGTTGGATGAGGTCGCTGTGTGTGGCTCCTTGAGACAACTGGCCGGTCGCCTATGTCGCTCTCGTGCCCCCTTCTCGCTCGTTGGCTCCGTCGATGTTGGCTCTTCGCTATATTGTTCACCTCCTCCCTTTTTGGTGGGTTGGAGAGGTGGGATTTTGTCTCGTTGGCTTCGTGAAATCGGCTCCTCGCTATATTGTTCACCTCCTCCCCTTTTGGTGGGGGGAGGGGTTTGATTTTCGTGTGAAAGGTGGGTTGGTAACTGAGTTGCTTGTTCGGGTGTGCCTGAAGAATGGCCTTGGGTCATTTGTAGGGTGGTCGACATTCATATTCTCTCCATCCCCACTCGGTAGCACATGAGCGGTAATGTTGGCCATGCTCGTCCTTGGAGGCATATGTGAACAATTCCCCCTTCGCTCCGTGTTCTCGAAATTGGATGGGTTTTTGTGTGTGGCTCCTTGAGACGACTGTCCTCTTCATTGTTTGGCTCTTTACGGTGCCGGTTTGTTGTGCTTGTACTCTTTCTATGTCAGCACTGTGGGTTGAGATGCATACGTTTAAGAGGAATGCGGAGGCATTTTGGCTGTAAGCTGCCCCTCTTGCTTGCTTTTTCCATTGGGCGATGTGAGGAGCGGGGTTCTCCTTGTTGTAAAATTAAGGTTTGGAATTCCTTTCAGAGTGCACGTTGTTTGTCCATGCGTTGGATTTGAGGTCTTGATAGATGTGGTAGCCCATTTGTTTGCTCGAGTGGTCAGCTTTTTCCTTGCATCTTGCGTGCATCGTAGGATTATGCGGCTTGGAATGTTGAGACACAAGGTGATGGGCATTACTTGTTTTGTTGATCGCTCATGCGATTGTGGTCCAACAGGGATGAGGCTTGCTACGTTGATGGCGGGGGCTATATCTGGAAGGAGGACTTGAAGGTGGAACGCTTCGACCTCCCTCCTCCGTGTGGAGGTGGCTGCAGGTGAGAAGTTTTCATTGTCCAGTTGGTAAGTCGGTGGGGCAATCTCCCAGGTTGCTTGTATGCAGGGTGTGTGGGGTGCGGGGCTGCCTGATCCCTCCTCTTGTTCGGATATGTTCATGCCTTTTGTAGCGAGCCTCTTGATAACTGCGTTCATCTTTCTCTCTGCCTTCACATCGAGGGAGTCTGCCCCTGTGCGATTGCGAGCGATCGAGGTCCACGTCATTCATCGCCGTCCTGGGTGGACTCCTAGTGTGGTCTTCGGTGCGGGGTGGGGGGGGAGAGGTTGGGAGGGGGTAATTTTAAGGGGAGGTTGCAGGAATGGTCGTTCTTGTTTTTATTTCTCCGATCCTTTGCATCGAGGTGCTGCGCATGTGCGGAAATCACACGATTGAGGGTCCCAGCCGTTAAGCCGCCGACCGGGTGGGACTCCTAGGTGGCCTTGGTGTGGGGTGTGGGTCGCTGTCGGTGTATTTAACAGAGGTTGTCGACTTGGTCATTCTCCTTCTCTACTTCATTCATTTTCCTTTTGAAAACGGAGGTCGTCGCGGGCGATCGAGTGATCGAGGTCCGTCGGCTGTGCTGTCCCGGGTGGACTCCTAGGTGGCCTCGGCTGGCACAGGCGGGAAGGGTTGCGCGGGAATTTTTTTAAGAGACGGCAAGTGGGGTCGATTGTTGCTCCCTTTTATTTACTTTGCTTGTCGCATCGAGGTCGCCGCGGCCCGATCGGGGTGATCGAGGTCCATCGTTGCTATCGCTGTCCGCCGGGTGGACCCTAGGTGGCCTTGGTGCGTGGGCGGGGATGGTTGGGAGGCGTTTGAGATAGAGAGAGAGAGATTGATCGGGGTCGCGTAGTTCTCCGATATTGTTTGCCTTTGCATCGTGGGTCGCCGCCGCAGCTCGAGGGATCCATCGTAGCCGCCCGTATCGGAGTGGGACTCCCAGGTGGCCTTGTGCGAGGGTGGGGAGGGTTTGGCGTGGGCATTTCTAAGAGGTACGTCTTGTTTCCGTTTTCTCCTTTGTCCGTTCCACCGTGGCCGTCATGGGTGATAAGGCTTTTGCCATCCTTGCTGGTTGGGGGAGGTGGTTACCAACTCCCTAGCGCACCCTTGCATCTGTGCGGCGGGTTGACTCCATTTTTTCGTTTGTTTGTGTGATCTTGCATCCATCGTCCATTACGCTTTCTGATGTCTGCATGTCCTTGGCATGTAGTGTGTGTGCTACTCTAATCCCTTCTTGGGGATGCAAGAGGTGCAAGGTATAAGAGCTTTTTACACATGGATATGTTGACCTCTCCTTGAGCTTGATGGGATTGTTCGTGCTGGCTCTGCCGTAAGAGAGAACTTTGAATTTCCCTTTTGAAGTGGGAGGGTGCTACCCGTTGATCCCGCCGGTAGTCATATGCTTGTCTCAAGAGATTAAGCCATACATGTCTAAGTATGAACTAATTCGTGACCGTGAAACCGGCGAATGGCTCCCAGCTGACCGGCTTTATAGTTTTTTTTGATGGTACCACATACTGCCTTGAGATAACCGTAGTAATTCTAGAGCTAATACGTGCACCAAGTCCCGACTCTTTGGAAGGGATGTAATTTTTCAGATAAAAGGCGTGGCGCGGGCTTGCCGCCTTCTCCTGCGTGAATCATGATAACTCGACGGGATCGCACGGCGCCCCTGTAGCCGGCGATGCTTCATTCAAATTTCTCGCCCTATCAACTTTCGATGGTAGGACAGAGGCCTACCATGGTGGTGACGGGGTGATCGGAGAATTAGGGGTTCGATTCGGGAGAGGGAGCTCGAGAAAACGGCTACCACATCCAAGGAAGACAACAGGCGCACAAATTACCCAATCCCCGACATGGGGAGGTAGTGACAATAAATAACAACATGCGGTGCTCATCGAGTCCGTAATTGGAATGAGTACAATCTAAATCCCTTAACGAGGATCCATTGGAGGGCAGAGTCCGGTGCCGCAGCTCGCGGTAATTCCAGAAGCTCCAATAGCCAGTATATTTAAGTTGTTGCGTTAAAAAGCTTGGTAGTTGATCTTGGGTCCGTAAAGGTCGGTCCGCCTACTCTCGGTGTGCACTGCGCCTTCCGTCCCTTTTGTCGGCGGCGTGCTCTCGGCTCTTAACTCGGGCCGGGTCGCGGCTGCAAGGTCATGATCCCTTGGAAAAATTAGAGTGCTCAAAGCAAGCTTATGCTCTGAATACATTTCAGCATGGAATAACGTGATAGGAGTACGGTCCTATTGTGTTGGCCTTGCAGGACCGAGTAATGATTAATAGGGGACCGGCCATCGGGGGGCATTCGTATTTCATTGTCGAGAGGTGAAATTCTTGGATTTATGAAAGACGGGACCACGTTTGCGAAAGCATTTAAGCCAAGGATGTTTTCATTAATCAAGAACGAAAGTTGGGGGCTCGAAGACGATCGAGATACCGATTCTAGTCTCAACCATAAACGATGCCGACCAGGGGATCGGGCGGATGTTGCTCTAAGGACTACGCCACACCTTACGAGAAATCGGAAGTGTTTGGGTTCCGGGGAGTATGGTCGTAAGGTCGAAACTCTAAAGGAATTGATGGAAAGGGCACCACCGGGAGTGGAGCTCGCGGCTTAATTTGACTCAACACGGGAAACTCTACTGTGTCCGGATATAGTAAGGATTGACGGATTGAGAGCTCTTTCTTGATTCTATGGGTGGTGGTGCATGGCTGTTCTTAGTTGGTGGAGCGATTTGTCCTGGTTAATTCCGATAAACTGAACGAGAGACCCTCGGCCTGCGCTCAACCAGCTACGCGGAGGTTCCCCTTCGCGGCCGTAGCTTCTGTAGACGGGACGTATGGCCGTTGAGGCCAAGTGGAAGTTTGAGGCAATAACGGATGCCTGATGCCTCTAGATGTTCTGGGCCGCACGCGCGCTACACCGATGCAGCCTAGCCGCAGTTTTTCTTCCCGGTTCGAGAGCATCGGGAAATCTTCTTGCAAATTGCATCGTGATGGGGATAGACCATTGCAATTATTGGTCTTCAACAAGGAATTCCTAGTAAACGCGTGTCATCAACTCAGTGTTGACTACGTCCCCGCCTCTTTGTACACACCGTCTCGTCGCTCCACCGATTGAATGATTCGATGAAGTGTTCTAGATTGCGTCGACGACGGTGGTTCGCCGCCGTCGACGTCGTGAGAAGTTCATTGAACCTTATCATTTAGAGGAAGGAGAAGTCGTAAGAAGGTTACCGTAGGTGAACACCTGCGATAGGACTCATTGATAGCGCGGGGATTTGTTTTTGTTTTCCGTTTGGGTTAGTGTAGTGGGTTTCGATTGTACTGTAATCTAGGGAACGTGTGGTGTGTCTCTAGGTGAGCGGGTTTGATGCTTTGTCGGGGGTGGTGCCTCTTGCGAAAGAGACTCGCAACATTTTTAGTTGCCCTATCTTGAGTTCACGCTGTTGTTCTCGTGCACTTGCAGCGTATAGCTTCATGCTTGTCCCATCCTTTTGTTATTATTTCCCGCTAATGTGTTTTCTCTCGTATGGGGTTCGAAAGCTCGTTGCCCGGAGCCCCCTCTCCAACGGTCCGTTCGGCGAGTGGCATGGTTGCTTTCGCAATCGAGGTGCTTGGGAAACACGATGGAAAAATTCGGAGACTCGTTCGTATGCGGTGCTCCGGTCCTTTCGTTCGTTGGAAGATGTGGGCCTCTCACTAGTTGGTTCTCTCCGCGAGCGCGCGGCGTGGTTTATGTGTTTTCTTGGGCGAGCCTTTTTGTTGGTGTGTTGGGTCAAGGGAGTGGTTGCGTCGTCACGCTCTACTCTCAACCCTTTCGCGAGGGAAAAATGTCGGGGTGGGGTCAAATATGGGATGGATGAAGAGCGGAGCAATCCGTTGGGCCGTCACCCTAGTCCTCTCGACCGTTCCTTGACATGCCCTCGCGCAAGGGTTGGGTCTAGGTAATGAAATAGCACTCCCCTTGGTTCGAGCTCCATCAAAATTGCAAGTTTCCTCGCGTCAATGGGCACGAGGTAGCATTCTTTCTCGTCCCCCTTTCTGGTGTCGCAGGGGAATTCCTCGTCCTCTTCTTGAGCCACTCCCCCTGCAGGGGGGAAAGCACGGAAGCGAGTTATGATGTCCTAGTCCCCACCGCTGATCAGGGGTTTTTTGTGCGACTTGGTCATTTCTCGATCGTTGCAATAGCGCTGGTGTGCGCTGGGGCTTCTTTTAGGGTGTGACGTTGCACCCGTCACGTATTTGTGGCTCCCGGCTTTATCTGAAGGAGTGGCCGGGCCACGATAACTCCTCTTGGAGTTTCTGCTGTTTGGGCCTTTGAATTTTTTTTGCTTGAAAGGCTTCGTTTGCGTCACGCCCCCCACTCCGTTTGTCCACTCGCAGTCAGGCGGGCACCTATTTAAGCGGTCTCCTTCGTTTACCCTTTCCCACTGTACGCTTTTTACTTATTTTTCTTATGTTATTCACTTTTTATTATGTTTCGCAGCTGGAATCACAAAACATAAATCAACATTCATCAATACACCAAAAAATGTATTTTGCGAAAAGCCAATTTTATTATCTCAAATATAATCAAAATTGCTCCTCGCCGGTTTATACAAAGTGCCGAGGGCCCGTTTTACATAGAATTTACATACGTAATGTCAACTCGCCGTCGCAGACTGCTAGCTTTCCGGTCGTGAGTCACACGACTCGCCCGTCTGCCGTCGTGCAAAATCCGCGACGTCGCACTCTCCGTTCAGTCGCGCACCCACCGTGTCCGCAACTAGGGGCCGCGTGGTGCATTGCCCTTCAACTCGCCGGCGTTACTGCCTGCTCGCACTCGCTGCCGCAAACGATCGTGCGCCGTCCAACCCGGGCAGCTGCTCAAGTTCAACTCGGCCTTCCGTCGACTCACTCCTTCGACCCACCCGCTCGGCGGCGCATTCTCGCTAACCGCAGACCATCGCATGCGCGTGCTTCGAATGAATCGTCGCTTGGATGGTCCGTACTTGGTCGATTGATGCCTCTCGCGTCTCCTCAAAACTCATCACACTATATATGCAAGTTTATTTCGTTGGAGAGCTCTGGGTTGCTCGGCCGACCCTGAGCCGACCCGCCCGCTATACGTTCACCCATGTGAACCGTCGCGCGCAAGTCGCGAGGGGCGCCCGCCGACCCGAGCCGACCCCCGTCGTGTGAGGGCACTCTCACGACCCGAGCCGACCCCCGTGTTGGCTCTTGCGTGCGCCCGACGCCCACATAACTCGTCGGCCCGTTTAACTTTAACCGCCCTTCGTTCGTTGTGGTCGTGACTGCCTGCCAGGCGCGCGCCCGCCGCCGTGGGCCTGCGTGCCCTTCTCTCGGGAACGCCCATAATATCGTTCCCGCCCACATAGGGCATATCGTTCGTGTGTATGGGGGCGTCGCCGCCGACCCGAGCCGTCCCCACCGTTTGTTGACTCTCGCTCCGCCAAGTGTGGCGTCGGCCGCGCGCCCAACTGCGCCGACCCGACTCACCGACTTCGTTCACCGGTCATCTCGTCCGCGGGCGCCCGTTGGGATATAAACTCAAAACGCCAACGCTTACGTTGACTCGTCGCACATCCCACCTCGCCCATGACTCATTTCCACACTACGCGCTCGTGACACGCCAACGTGCGACGCGCGCCCTTCGCTATGTCGACACGCGCCCGTTGCACGCACGGCGCCCGAGCTCACTCAAACGCTCCAACCGGCGCGCGCTCGTTTCACCGAACGCGCCTACGAAGTGGCCGGGGCGTTACATTCTCCCCCTACTTCAAAGCGCTTGTCGTCCCCTTGACAACATTATCCTCCCGTCGCACGCCCACTGCACAACTCACGTGTGGGAATATCGTCGCAGAATCGCCTCCATAAGTGTCGTTGCACGACTCCGCCGTTGCACCCATGTGCATGGTGTCGTCGCAACCGTCGGCCGCAAAGTGCTGATGACTCTCCAACATCCTCCAAAGGTGTTCATGTCTCCAACTCGCTACTGAAACCAAGCGGAAGAGCACCTGCATGGGAACATCCCTCGATCTCGCTACATGCTTCTGGCCATGTCCCACTTCTGCATCCGCGTATCCAACCAACTCAACATAACAAACTCGCTATGTATCCGCACAACTCGCACATTACGCGTCCCCACAACCCGAACTAGTTGGGTAGCTAATCCAACCGTAGTATCCCGGACTCCTATGCGATGAGAATTGTCCATCCTCATACCCATCGCGTTAGTCTCTTCCTTCTCCGCATTAAGATCGCTAAACATCCTCGCTATCAAATGCTTCATCTCGCTCCATAACTGCCTACAAGTTAGAGGTCATTGTTCCCGAGCAGTGGAGGACAATGAGCTCCTCATCCCTCCATGTATAGTCTAGAGGGTGGAGGAAGTAGAGGCCGAAGGCTCTTCTTCCTCATTTAACAATTCCATCCATTCCGTCTCGGGATCTTCCCTTCCAATCTGCATATGTACGCTCCCGGTTTTCTCCATGAATTCCCCGGGTCCGCATCCTCCTTTGCTTCCATTGTCTCAAGTCTTCTTATTACATCCAAAAGACTCTTGGACAATGCCATAATTTCCTCGTGCTTTCTCCCCGAAGTCCCGCCTTTCCGTGAGCTGGCTATCCTCCTTGGAGTTCGGCGCATGTCTCTTTAGTGTCCTCCACACTCATGCGTGTCATATCTTACACCGTTCGAGCCACCTCCTCTTATGGTTGGTATACCACATGTGACTCGCCGCTCACGCCATCATAGATATACAACTTCCCTCATGTGAGGAACCACCATCACCTCGAATTCCTTGAGAATCTCCATGCCTAGATACCGTTCCATAGTCATCCATCTTCATAACCATGAAGTCAACATTCGCATGCCAACTCTCTATATCTCGATTGGTGTCTTTCTCTCGCAACCCCAACCACATAATCTGGGTGGTGAGTTCACCGCTTTCTAACTTAGCTTGGATTGGCTTGAACTTCAATCCTAAACTCTCTTCCTTGCGTGCTTCTCCTCCAATGAAAGTTATGCATGGCACCACAATCCACCATGGTTAGAAGTGTGCTCCCTTCGCAATCTTCATATTCACAAATTCCAAATTGTTTCTTTTCCCGGATCCCTTCTTGGAATAGCTTCGTAAGTCGTCGCTCGCACTCTAAGACTTGCATAGTCCCTGAATCGAAGTTTCCTTCCTTTCGCTTACATCGCGCGCCAACTTCGGTCTTGAAGGGCAATTCTTCACCGTATGTTCCTCATCGCAGTATTCCAACACCTTAAGGGCTTCTTAGCCTTCAACTTGCTTACGCATTGTTAGGTCTATGCAGTCTCTTTCTTTGGTGCATCGCCTTTTTCTCAAAAGGCTTCTTCTTCTTTTCCTCCGTATCCTCCCGATCCTCCAACATCATGCTCAATCAGACTTATCCAGCCTATAGCAAAGGCTTCTTCCCAAAGTCTTGGCTCAGCCTCTCCGCTTCACCTCATCTCGAGCCCAAGGTTTCAACCCAATAGTGAAGTTGAACAACTTATCACGCTCGGCCATGTCAGTAGCTCTAGGATAGCGCTCTGATATGCACTCTGATATTGTTGAAGAGTTCCATACTGCTTTAATATACTTGATGATAGTCCTTACGTCCCGGTGTTTCATCTTGTGGACTAAAGTAAACCCGCAAAGCATCTTTCAACTCCGCTAAGTTGTGATGTCGTATATGACATTCCTCAGTGCAATCTCGATCAAGTCTCCTTTCCTCCACCACATCTTAGCATCTCCCCGTAAGGAATTGGGCCACACATCTCTCACCTTGACATCTCTTCATCATGGATGTTCAACCTCTGTCCCAAGTATTGTTCCATATCCCATACAAGTACAGTTTCCAAGTGTCTTTGATGCTCTCTTGCTCCATCATATGAATCCGGTTCCTTCGCCTTAATTAGGGTGACAAGAGTCCCCCGGATGATCCCTTGCCCCATGGCCCTTTTCACCAAGACCACTTCGCCTCTCCACATCCTTGATTCTTGTAAGAGCCTTAGAAAGCTCATCCACAAGTCTATCCGTAGGATAGGTCCCTTTTCTTCCATTTTTTTCATTACTTCACCAAGTCGCCATTCCATGTAGCTAGTCAGTAATCTGATGTAGTCCCACCGTGTCTAGCTCGGCCTTCCATGTTTGCTTTACTTTCGTCTTCCAACCTCATGTTCTTTTTCTCAAGTGCTTCACTTTCTTCATAAAAGTTCATGTGAGTTCTCTTTCACGCTTCTCCATGTTCTCCATGAGCTTCCTGCACAGTCTTCTTGAGAGTGCGTTTGGGGTGCCCTCAATGACTTGAGGCATCTCCACCAGTATCTCTCCATTTTTCTTGCTTGAGACCTCGAGTCCGCACTCATGTGCAACTCTCTCAATGTATAAGTCACTAACACCAACTGCACCGCAACCGTGTTCCCCGCTTCAGCGCAAAGCTTCGCGGAGGTATCCCGATACCCTTTGTCTTGCAATCCGTATCGTACCGATACCACTCCGTCACGCCCCCCACTCTCGTTTGTCCACTCGGCAGCCGCTGCGTGCACTCGGCTTAAGCCCGCCCTCCCTTCGGTTTCACCCTTTCCGAACTACGCCTTTACTTATTTTTCTTTAAGTGTTAGTCCTCACTTTTTTATTATGTTTCACAGCTGAAATTACAAAACATAATCAACATTCATCACATACAGCACCAAAACGTATTTGTGAAAAGCCAATTTTATTATCTCAAATAAATCAAATTGCCTCACTGGTGCTTTATACAAGCCGAGGGCCCTCGTGTTTATATAGAATTTATACGTAAATCGGTAACGCGTCACGACCGTTAGTCGGGTCATGAGTCACACGACTCTCGCCCGTCCGTCGCAGGCACAACCCGCACGTCGCACCCGTCCCGTCGGGCCCGCGCCCACCGTGTCCGCAACGTCGCGTGGTGCGTCGCCCTTCCAACTCGCCATCGTTACTTCCGTCGTCGCTGTCTTCGGGTCGGCAGCCGCCGTGCGCCCGTTCAACCCCGCGCTCAAGATTCAAGACTTGGGCTCGTCGACTCACTCTCGACTCACCCGCTCGGCGAGTGCATTCGCTTGCTAACCGGCCGCACGTCTATCGTCGCGCGATTTTCGAATGAATCGTCGCTTGAGATGGTCCGCTAATCGATGGTTTGATGTCCTTGTCGCTCCTCCAAAACTCGTCTACATATACATGCGTCTGCTCGCTGAGAGCTCCGGTCGCTCCTGGCCGCACCCGAGCCGACCCGCCCGCCATACGCGTTCACCCATTGAACCGTCGCGCTGCTTCGTGAGGGCGCGCCGCCTGACCCGAGCCGACGTGTTAGTGTGAGGGGCGCTCTCGCCGACCCGAGTCGACCTCCCCGTGTTGTCTCTCGCGTGCGCCCGACGTCCCACGACAACTCGCCGCCCGTCTAATCCTTAACCGCCCTCGGCTTTTGTTGGGTGTCGTGACGCCCGCTGCTGTGGGCGCGCCCGCCGCCGTGGCGCGCGCCTCTTCGGGGACCCGCCCAGTAATCATCGTCCCGCCCATCAAAACATACGTCCGTGGGTGTTGTGTGCCGCAAGCCACCCGGAGCCGTCCCACCGTTTGTGATCTCGCCCGTCTATGTGGCGCTCGGCCGTGCGCCCAATGCGTCGGCCGACCCCGACTCGACTCCTTTCGCATCGACCCATCCATCGGCGCCACGTTGGTATAAACTCACAAACGCTGAACGCTTACGTTGACTCGTCGCATCACTACCAACGCGCCCATGACTCGTTTCCCCACATCAGCGTGGTCATGACACGCCAGAACGTGCGACGCGCGCCCGCTATGCCACACGCTCGTTACGCCGCACGGCACCCAAGCTCACCAACGCCACCGGCGCCCGTTCTATCGAACGCGCCACGTAAGTGCCGGAAAGCTATTTCGGTGTCCCGTATGATCAGGGGTGTAATAGCGGGGGTGGGTTTGCTATTAGTGCAATTTTTTGTCTGCGAAGCCTTGTGTGGGTTGGGGGGGGGGTCGTTTACCTTCTCGGTAGTAACGTGCTCTAGGCACTTGTCTCGTCGGGGCCCTCGGCTTTTCCGGTGGTCGGGTTTTAGTTGTGGCTTGTCTACTGCTGTCGTTGTTTGATTGCCGCTTGTTACGTCGTGCAGAGATAGAAAGGATGTTGCGTCGCAATGTAGTATGTGGAAGGGTGCGAAAACGTGGGATGCTTTTTGATTGGGTGCCTTGTTTTCATTCTCTTTTGATTAAGTCAACGCCTCGCGCGCGGCGGTGGACCTCTGCTTTTCTAGCTAGCGTTGCCCTGAAATTTGGCCCCCTTTTCTCTCAAATTGGATTTTTGTCGCGAGTGTTGTGGTGGGTGGGAAATGCTTGGTTTTTCTTTCTTTCCCGTCGTCGTTTGCTTTCGCCCTTTCCGGGTCCCCCACTTTATGGAGAAAAGCGAAGTTGTTGTGGGTCGTGTGTTTGGGAGAAGGATGAAAAAACGAAGTGCAAACTCCGGGTTGGCCACCCTAGTCCTTCTCGGTCGTCGTTCTATGCAGTTCCCCCTTTTCTTTGCTAAGGCGCGGGGCTTGGAAAATCTTGTACTGCTGTGTTTGAGCCTCATTTGTGATTCGTTTTGTTCCCCCTAGCTCAGCAGAAAAGGTGATTCACGAGTGGATTTTGACGTTTCGGAAGGATGAAAAAACGGGCAGTTCTGCTGGGGTGGCCGCCCTAGTCCTTCTCGTGTCGTCGATACGTGACAGCGTTCCGCCTTTTTGCGAGGGGCACGGGGGCCTTGAAAGGTTGTTTTGTGTTTGACCCTCGTCCATGTTTTTGGTTCTCTTTTTTTCTTTTCTCTTTTTGGGTTGCTTTTTCCTCTCTCCTCTCTTTCGGACCCTAGCTTTACGGAGAAAAGGGTGAATTTCGGTGGAGGATTGGCATTCGCGAAGGATGAAAGGCGATGCGAGCTCTCGGGTTGGCCACCCTAGTCCTTCCCAGATTGTCGTTCCTCGCGATTCCCCCCCCTTTTTGCGAGGGCGCGGGGCTCGCGAAGTGTTTGTTATCTGTTTGGGCCTCCCCTCCTTTGAGTGGGTGGACAATTTTTTTGTTTCTCTTTATTTCATGTGTTTTTTCTTACTTTCCTCGTTCCGAGGCCCGTCTTTACGGGAGAAAAAAGGGGAGTTGTGGGTGGGGCTTGATGTTCGTGAAGGACGAAAAGAAGTGCGAGTTTTCGGGGTGGCCACCCTAGTCCTTCTCGGTCATCGTTCTTTACAATTCTACCCCTTTCTTTGAAAAAGGCACGGGGTTTGGAAAGCGCCTCTTCTTGCTTGTTCGAGCCCTTCCCTTTGGTGAGTGGGTTATGGAGTGCGGTTGTCTTGAGGGGGGGGAAGGGGGGCTTGTTGCGACGCATTGTACGTTGGGTTGGATTTTTAGCCATTTCTCGTGGGGTGCGTATATTTTTGGTAACACACGGAAACGACTCTCGGCAACGGATATCTCCTGCCTCTTGTTACGATAGAAGAACGTAGCGAAATGCGATACTTAGTGTGAATTGCAGTAATCCCGTGAATCATCGAGTTTTTTGAGCGTAATTTGCGCCCGGGAGCTTCGGCGCGGGGCAGCCGTCTGTCCGGGCGTCGCATCCCAATCGAAACGCGCTCGTACAATATGGTGGGGAGCAACGGGAGGTGGTCGTCAGTGCCAGTGCGGTGCGGTTGGCTGGAAATGTGCGTGCGATGTTTCGTGGCGTGCGTCGGGAGAGCTTGGCTGATCTTGTCCCCTTGGTTGGGCGGTCGGCGTTAGCCCGGTGCGGGCTCTGTGTGGCATCCCGGAACTTGCTTTTGCTCTCTCTTGTCCTCCCATTGGGTAGGGCAGGATTTAGCTCCAACTTGCGACCTCGACTCGAGCGAGAACACCCGCCGAGTTTAAGCATATAATTAAGCGGAGGAAAAGAAACTTACAAGGGATTCCCCTAGTAGCGGCGAGCGAGCGGGAAGAGCCCGACGATGAAAATCGGGTGGCGGCGTCCGCACCGAATTGTGGTACGTAGAAGCGTCCTCGCGCGGCGGACCCGGGCCAAGTCCCTCGGGAAGGGGGCGCCGAGAGGGTGACGACCCACAGTCGGCGCGGGACCTGCCCGCATCACGAGGCGTTGTCGGCGGGCTCGGGTTGTTTGGGGAATGCAGCCCCTAATTGGGTGGGTAAATGCTCGTCCAAGGCTAAATACGGGCGAGGGACCGATAGCGAACAAGTACCGCGAGGGAAAGATGAAAAGGACTTTGAAAAGAGAGTTAAAGAGTGCTTGAAATTGCCGGAGGGAAGCGGATGGAGTCATCGATGCGTCTCGGTCTGGGATGTGGAACGAGCTCGGTCGGTCCGCTCGCTCGACTTGAGGTGCAAGCCAACACGGGCTGCTGTCGTCATCACTAGCATGCGGGTGGAGTACCGCTCTGTCGGTTTGCCGGTGCGGTGGTCGAGGGACGAAGCGCGCGCCCTTGTGGCGGGCCGTGTGCACTCGCGCGCTGGTGGTGTTGGTTGGCGAGGCTTTCCATTCGGCCGGGTCTTTCGGAAACACGGATCAAGCGAGTCTAACATGTGTGCGAGTCGGCGGGTTTGAAAACTCTGCAGGCGCAAGGGAAGTGCGACGGGCGAGATCCCCTCTTTGCGGGGGGTGCATCGTCGACCGACCTTCGAGCTTATGCGAAAGGGGTTTCGAGTGCGAGCACACCCCCGTTGGGGACCCGAAAGATGGTGAACTATGCTCGAGCGAGTGGGCTGGCAGCAGGAAACTACGGTGGAGGCTCGTAGCGATGCGCGACGTGCAAAATCGTTCATCGACTTGGGTATAGGGGGCGAAAGACTAATCGAACCATCTAGTAGCATGGTTTCCTCCGAAGTTTCCCCTCGTGATAGGCTGGAGCTCACGCGCGAGTTTTTATGCGGGTAAAAGCAGACCATGATTAGAGGCATCGGGGGCGTAACGCCCCTCGGCCCATTCTCAAACTTTAAATAGGTAAGAGTGCGCGTCTGCTCCATTGAGCCGTGCCATGGAATCAGAGAGCTCCAAGTGAGCCATTTTGGTAGCAGAAGCGGCGATGCGGGATGAACCGAAAGTTGAGTTACGGTGCCCGAGATGTGCGCGCTAACCTAGATCCACAAAGGGGTGTTGGTTGATTAAGACAAAGACGGACGGTGGTCATGGAGGCTCGAAATCCGCTAAGGAGTGTGTAACAACTCACACGCCAAATCAACTCAGCCCCGAAAATGGATATGGCGGCTGAAGCGCGCAACCTGATGCTCGACCGTCGGGTAGTAGCCCGTTGCTCATCGATGAGTGGGAGGACGCGGGGGTCGTTGAGAAACCCTCGAGCGTCGAGCTTGGGTGGACTCCGACCCGTTGCAGGATCTTCGTGGTAGTAGCAAAATATTCAAATGAGAACTTTGAAGGCGAAGTGGGAAAGGTTCCATGTGAACGCACTTGGACATGGGGTTAGTCGATCCTAAGAGATGGGGAAGCCTTGTCTCAAGGGTGCACTGCGTACCGAGCATCGAAAGGGAATCGGGTTAATATTCCCGAACCGGGACATGGCGGCGGGCGACAACGTTAGAAAGTCCGAAGACGTCGTCGGGGGCCCCGGAAGAGTTATCTTTTCTTTTTTACGGCTTTGCACACGGAATCGGTTCACCGGAGATAGGGTCCGATGGTGGAAGAGCACCCGTCTTGCGGTGTCCCGTGTCGCACCCTCGGCGGCCCTTGAAAATACGGGAGGACCGAGTACCGTTCATGCCCGGTCGTACCTATAGCATCGGGGGTCCAAGGTGAACAACCTCGCGCTCGATAGAACAATGTAGGGTAAGGGAAGTCGGCAAAAACGGATCCGTAACTCGGGAAAAGGATTGGCTGCGAGGGGCCGGGCCTGGGGGTGCCCTGCGCCCTCAACTCGTGGGGTGGCCAGGGTCTCGCCGAGCCGCTCTCGCGGCGAGGGCGGGCGGTCGCGTGCTCGGTTGGGCTACGGGCGTAGATGCACCCCCTCTGCGGGGGCTTTTCCCCTGGGCGGCGAACAGTCGACTCAGGACCCCGGTACGGACAAGGGAATCCGATTTGTTTAATTAAAACAAAGCATCTGCGATGGTCCTGCGGATGCGCTGACCCAATGTGATTTTCTGCGGTGCTCAAATGTCAAAGTGAAGAAATTCAACCAAGCGCGGTAAACGGCGGGAGTAACTATGACTCTCTTAGTGTGGCCAAATGCCTCGTCATCTAATAGTGACGTCGCATGAATGGATTAACGAGATTCCCAACTGTCCCATCTCACTATCTAGCGTAAACCACGGCTACAAAGGGAACGGGCTTGGCAGAATCGGCGGGGAAAAGAAGACCTGTTGAGCTTGACTCTAGTCCGACTTTGTGAAATGACTTGAGAGGTGTAGAATAAGTGGAGCGGTGCTAGGCGCAAAGTGAAATACCACTACTTTTAACGTTATTTTACTTATTCCGTGCAGAGCGGAGACGGAGCACTTGCTTTTGTTTTTGGCCTTAAGGCACGTTTCAGGGCGGGTCGTATCCGGGCGGAAGACATTGTCGAGGTGGGGGGGAGTTTGGGTACAGGGCGGCACATCTCGTTAAAAGATAACGCGAGTGTCCTAAGATGAGCTCCCAACGAGAACATGAAATCTCGTGTGGAACAAAAGGGTAAAAGCTCATTTGAGTTTTTGATTTTCAGTGCAGAATACAAACCGTGAAAGCGTGGCCTATCGATCCTTTTAGACTTCTCGGAATTTGAAGCTAGAAAGTGCGAAAAAGTTACCATCGTGGATAATCGGCTTGTGGCAGACAAGCGTTCATAGCGACGTTGCTTTGTGATCCTTCGATGCTCGATTCTTCCTATCATTTGTGAAGTAGAGATTCACCCAGTGTTGGATTGTTCACCCACCAATAGGGAACGTGAGTCGGGTTTAGACCGTTGTGAGACGAGTGTGGTTTACCCTACCGATGAACCGCACCGCAATAGTAGTTCAACTTAGTACGAGAGGAACGACGTTGATTCACAGCAATTGGTCATCGCGCTTGGTTGAAAATCCCGGTGGCGCGAAGCTACCGTGTGTCGGATTATGACCGAACGCCTCTAAGTCGGAATCCACGCTAGAAAGCGGTGCATGTCACTCTTGATCGTATCTCTACCGCGATAGGGGCGTTCTCTTTGTCGCCCCCGAGGCCCGTGTCATTTGCAAACCGCGATCGTGAAGCATCTCGGTCGGGGGCGACTTTGAAGTTCAATTTCAAACGGTCGTTGAGAAGAATCCTTTGCGGACGACTTAAATACGCTGATCGGGGTATTGTAAGTCGGCGCAGTGGCCCTCGTCGCCACGATCCGCCGAGATCGCGCCCCTTGGTCGCCTCGATTCGGAGCTTCGCTCTTGTCACTTTACTCAAAATTCGGACGACTATCCCCATTGCACCTTCTGTCCTTTTTCATTCAAACGTCGTTTCTTTTGTTCGCATCTTCGAAAATGCATTTCTTGCTTAGGGGCGGAAAATTTGGGGTTTCCATGCGCCGCTGCCGAAGGGGTCGCGGGGCAGCGCGGAACTTGTGGCTCGTGGCATGGAAACCCCAAATTTCGTGTCGCGGCACGGCGTAAAACCGACTCGAACTGCGGAACTTGCGGGTTTTCCGCGTCCTCCCGCGCCCCACGAGGAAACGCGCTGGGGGAAATTAGGGGTTTCCATTTTCGCGGCACAGCGGAGAGGCCGCGTCCCGAGCCCGGGGAAACTTGGGGTTTCCATGTCCCGCCCCGACGAAAACTGCGGGTTTCCATGTTTTTACGCCTGATTTGGAAACTGGGGTTTCCATGACGTATGGAAACCGTCGCCGGAGTCTAGGGACGCGCGTGGTGTTTCGAAATCGAGGATCCAAGCCTCTCGGGAACTCCGGGTTTTTTTTTCCCATGTCGCGGCGCATGCAAACCCGCTTCCATTTTCGCCCGACACGACGGACGGCCGCCCCAATTTGGAGAAACTAGGGGTTTCCATTTCGTGGCACTGCGCGGAAAATTTCCCCAAGTCGTGGGAAACTTTGGGGGTTCCCCATGTCACGCGATGGAAACCGCAACCCCAGCACGGGGGTACTCGGGGGGTTCCATGCCGTCATGACGTGAAACCGCCGCCCAAGCTATGGGGGAACTTCGAGTTTCCATGTCACGGCGCGACGAAACCGCCACCGCGGTCCCGCGGAGCTCGGGGGGTTTCCCATTTTTGCGGCGCGACGGATATCACCCAATTCCGGAACTCGGGGGATTTCCACGTCCCGCCACAGTACGAGAAACGGCTGGCACTGGGTGCGGGAGCCTGGGTTTCCATGTCGCGGCAACGACGGAGAACCGCCCAAGCCTCGCCGCGAACTTTGGGGCTTCGTTTCGTGGCACGGGGAAACCGCCTAGTTTCGGGAACCTTGCGTTTCCATCTCACCGCCCGCACGAAAACGCGCCCCCGTGAGGGGGAACTTGGGTTTCCATGTCGCGGTACGACCGTAATCGCCCGAGTTTACGAAACTCGTGGTTTCCGCTCGCGGGACGGCCGCGAAGAACCGCCCAAGCACAGCGAACTTGGGGCTCCCATTTCGCGGCGCGACGCACCGCTCCCCCCGGTCCGTCTCCGGACTTGGGGTTTCCACGCCTGCGTCGCGGCGGAAGCCGTCCCAAATGCGGGGAAAGGTTGGGTTTTGTAAGGCCCCAAGACTTCATGAGGCGCGTTCGTGGTAACGGGCGCCGCCGTCGATGCGTTCGGGCGCTGTGGCGACGTTGACGAAGCGAGCCGCCACGCGTAGCTGACGGCGCGGGTGTGTGGCGGCGAGCACGCGCGCGTCGCACATAGCCGTGCGGTGGCATTGGAAAAAGCGACGTTACGGGTGAAACGTCTACAGCGTGGCCGGAGTCATAGAACCGACGCACGCAGTCGAGCGGTCGACGCTACACGAGGGGGCGGACGGTGGAACGATGGGGGTCGTCCCGGGGTCGACCGAGTGACCCACGACACGCACAGCGATGCGCGTGATGCGGGCGTGCGGATGGCGGAGAAGTCGTCCAACCAACGATCGAGCAAGCATCCGAGTGCGGCGCATTGGAGCACCACGAGCTAAGCCACCGGCTCGTTGGTGAAGGA
Organism: Pinus albicaulis; assembly: GCA_034641835.2. Classification (NCBI taxonomy): domain Eukaryota; kingdom Viridiplantae; phylum Streptophyta; class Pinopsida; order Pinales; family Pinaceae; genus Pinus; species Pinus albicaulis. The sequence goes on along the minus strand of JAXQQM020059358.1, from coordinate 383,038 downwards.
AAGCACGCGCGGCGGTGAACGCAGGCGCAGCGCGGGTCGAGCCCGAGGGTTGTTGACGTGCGGGGCGTGCGAATGCCTCCGCTGGGGGCATCCGCACCGCGGGGCGGGTCGAGCTGGGCAGCGCGCGGGTCAAGTCGTGCGACATACGTGCAGGGCGTGCGGAACTTCTCACGCGGGCGTCCGCGGTGTGCGGTCGGGGTCGCGCGGGCGTCGCACGATCCGAGCCTTCGGTCCACAGGTCGTTACGAAGGCATCGTGAGTCGGAATTCGAGTGCCGAAAGTTGAAGCGAGTGCGTTTTGATGGGACTGGGGGCTAACCACATGGCTGGGGGAGCGGATTGGAGAGACGGAGAGTCGCGGGGGAGGTCTGAAATCATGCTTTGCCAGTGCGACCCGGTGACACTGCAAAGACACTTGCGCGCAGTTTTTATGCGGGGATATTCCTCGAGGTGAATTCTAGTCTCTGTAAACGATTGTTGTGAGCTAGTTAATGATTGTCAGCACTTTGTAAGCTTGGAACGAAAAAGTGACTTGCCTTGCCAAAAAGCAAAGGGGGTCTTTTGTCGGATTGGAACTTATACTCTATTTCGTGTTTATGAAACATATTATCGACGTGACCCATTATGTGCCTAGGGAGTTGCCCCTCCCTTGCATGTATGGGAGCGTACCATCGTGGATGTGATGATGATGTTCATGTTTTTCCAGCACATTGAAAGAACATTTGATTAACTAAATTTAACAAGTGTTGCTAAAGGCGTAGTCTACATACTTGAGTATTACGAAAAAGGAGAAGTACGGTAGTGCCGCACCCCGTCTATAGCACGGTTGAAAAGGTCACCGAAGGTCTAGGGGCGTGACGGGTTTCCTCGCCCCGCGTGACGACGATGGCCCAACCGTGAGAAATGTAAGGTTTCCATGTCCCTCGCTCAATGGACACCGTCCAATCTATACGCCCGCCACGACGGGAAACCGCCCCTCGGCAAGACCCCACGCAGCCGAGGGACGACGATGGAAGGCGTTGAAGCGTTCGGTGGACGAGCGACGAACGACGAAAACCACGGGACGGAAGGTTAGAGCGGGCGCGCCCGACGGACGAAAAACATCGTTCGGCTACTATGCAACGTTATCATGGTGACCAGTGCGACGTTTAGGAGCGAGCGTGCATAAACGCGTCCAAAAATGGCCGTGTGTTGGCTTGGAGGTTTTATAGGCCGGCCGTGGTGGCAAGTCGGCGTTGAAAAGGAGGAAATGCCACGTCGTAACTCAAGGCTTATATGGGCGTTCAGGGTCGGCCTTTATATGGTCAAGCCCCACCCCGTGGAAGCAATGTGTGGGCAAAGGCACATACGCGAGGAGGACGTGCGATGGACGATAAAGGAAAGAAAGAAGGGCATCAACATCTTGTTGATTCCACCATTGGCAAGCTAATGCTCGGGCCGCAGCGAAGGTCGAGGGTGGAGGGCGAAGCCGCAGCAGGGGAAATGGAGTCCGTCGAGTCGGGTAAAAACTCGTTCGGCGTTCACCCGCCGGGTCGAGTCGGGTTCCTTCCGCAGGGCGCGTGCGGTGCGCGTGTTTAGTGCATGGTGGAGTCGGGTTCCTTCCGCGAGACGCGTGGAGAACGCAGGTGTTCGGGGCTGGCGCGTTCGAGGTCGAGTCGGAGTTCGTGCGGCGCGCCCGCTGTCTCGGACGCGGGATGCGTTGTGCCGAAGGCGCCGAGTTCGTTCGGCGAGGGGTCGGGTCGGGTCGAACGCGTTCGGGAAACGCGTAGCGACCGTGATCCCCGACCCCGCGTGCGGGGAAAGCGCGTTCGTGGGTGCCGAGCGTGCGGCGGCCGCGAGTGACCCCACTCGAGCCGGGAGCCAGTGCGGACTTTGGAAACATGTTACGAAAGGGGAATTTGGGGGTTCCTTTGGATTTTTGTACTTGTTGGGGAAGGCTCGTTAAGGCTAGACCCGAGCACAAGCACATTTGGCAAGAAGCATAAATGGTTTATGGAGGCTTGGTTGTATAGTTGACTGCAGATTGTGCTATATTGACAGCATAATATCGGCGAACTTATTAACGTGGATTTGCCTCCCCTGAATGTATGGGCGTTCATGTGGTTTGATATTGATGTTTGTTGCATTTTTTACTTTACATGAGAGCACTTTGGAAGATTAATTAAACAAGTGTTGAGTTAGGCGTAGTCTACTTATTGAGTATTTGAAAAAGAGAAAAATAAGGTAGTGCTGCTTTCCATCCCATAGAACGTTGTGAGAGACTACCACGGTATAAGGGCGTGACGAGTTGAGTATCGTAGCTACATTTTTTGTGACTTTATTATTATTATTATTATTGATTGAGGGGATACGTTGCCAGCGTTACAGTGTGGTATTGAAGCTTGATGGATGAGTTTGTTTCATTGGAAATGAACTTCAAAGAAATTAAAGAGAAGTCGAAGGAAGTGGAAAAGGATTTTTGATGAGGCGAGTCGAACCATTGATACATGTGCAAAGAGGAGGACATATGGCATGAGAAAAAGATGAAATGTTTCGACTTATGAAGAAAGTGAGAATTCTCCGAGCATAAATGGACAAGGTGGAAGAAGAGCGAAAGGAAGTTAATTGATAAGCTTCTCAAAGCTCGGAGACCTTGGAAAGATGAAGCATGATGGCATGAAGCCCACGTAGGCGAACCAAAGGATGTCGTAGATGCTGATTGAAGTCAAGGAAGAAGCCGATGAACAAGTTGGACCAGACTGAAAGCACATTACAAGCATTGATGGTGGACGATTCTCACAAGGATGTTGCGGATGTGGTGAGAAGTCGAGGACCGACTTGATGAACAGAGTTGGACCGGGGCCAAGCACATCGCAAAGCATCGGTGATGGATGATTCGGGGAGGATGTTGAGGATGCGGATATGATCGAGGAAGAACTCGTGGAGACAAGTTGAACCCTGGGACCAAGCACAGCGAGCATTGGGGGGGGATGTGAAACCACATGAAAATTTTGCGAAGTGACAATGATCGAGAGGAACTTTATGAAGCGAGGCGGTACCCGGGATGGAAGCATTGCGGACATTGATGAGGACGGAGGACACTCGCTGAGAGATTCTTCATGAAGACATGGCTCGTGTTTCAATTGAGCATCCGGGAGATGGACCGCATGTGGGGATGGGAAAGAAGATGACTTCTTTTTCCAATACCGTGAGAGGACCTTTCCTCGATGACTATGATGGAGCCTTGTACATTGGAGAAGCAAGGGGAGCATTTCTTGTTGTAGGCCTTGACGTGGGAAATTTGTGACCTCGCTCTAGTAGGTTCAAATTCCCGTGGACAAGGGTGGAACTTGATGATCTCTGTGATAGATACGGGTCATGCTTGGCCACATGAAACTGGCTAGGGTGCCCGGCATGACTCATGGATCGCCTTGGTGGTAGGGCACATTGTGCGGGTAGACTTCTTCATGGCTTACAACCAAGAAGGAACTCCTGGTGCACCTTTAGCGGGGGGAGAAGCCTTGAGGAAGTACTTTCCATGATGCAGTGATGGTAGAGTGATCGAGGGCACCTAACCCGTACACTATACACATGATGGTGACTAGGGTTGAGCGAGTCTACTCTTGATGGACACGTGGGCAACCAAAGTCATGTACATTGACACGAGGGCATGGCGAGACATTATGTGGAGACATTAGTGTGCACTTACCGGGTGCCCACTTATGAGCATCATGGAGGAGTGTCAGAAGGAATATGCCGAGCATGATCGATTGTTGGTGCTACATGGAGATCTTTCATAGATGGGGCTGATGGACGTTGTTCACTTTGAGCAACAAGACATTGGTTGGATGAGCAGACCTACGAGCACATTCATATGACTTACAGGGGTGAGAACAACTTGTGGTGGCACTCGCGGAGCAAATACAAATGTATGCTTGCCAACGCTTTGGATAGGATGATGCGTGGGGAGTTCATGATGGAGTTTCATTCATTGGAGGCTTCATACTACAATGATCTTGCAAAGTATACGGTTCACCGAGGAACCGAGATCGAGGACCTGGTCTTCGGATTTTGATGCACTATGGGATGCATACCTTCGAGCGAGGGGGAAACGCGTTCGGTCGGGTCGGGTCGCATGAGGGAAGCACCCGAAGGAAAACGCGTTCGGGCGGGTCGGGTCGGGTCGTGCTGTGCGAGGGGGCCGTATACAAAAATGCTAAGTTGTGTGCTCGTGTGCCTTGTCACGTCGTGCGACCGTGTTTCCGTTTGCTCCCTTGTGCCTTCGTTCGGGCGGTGTCGGGTTGATGCGTGTGTAGGGGCACTCCAAGGAAACGCTGTTCGGTGTTTCGGGTCGTGTGAGGGAGGCCGTATAAAAAATGCTAAGTTGTGACCGCCCTCTGTGCCTTGTGCACGTTCGTGCGACCCGATCGTCGTTTGCTCCTTTGTGCCTTCGTCGGGCGGGTCGAGGGTCGTGCGGTGTGAGGGGCGCCAAGGAAACGCGTTCGGGTCGGGTCGTGTGAGGGAGGCCAGTATCGAAAATGCTAAGTGGTGTGACCGCCGTGTGCCTGGTTGTCACGCCCCTATGCCTTCTGTGTCTTTCAACCACGCTATATGCACGGTGCGCATTACCTTACTTTTTTCTTTTTTCTCCAAAATACTCAAGTATATAGACTCACGCCTTTAGCAACACTTGTTAGTTATTAACCAAAGGTTCTCTCGATATGCGAGAAATAAACATAAACATCATTATCAATCCACAAGTATGCTCATACATACAAGGGAGGGGGCAATTCCTACGTTAATAATGATAAATATGAAATAATAAGTTCCCGATCCGGCGAAGCGCTCGCCTCCTAGCAAGGCAAGTTAGCCTCGACCAAGCTCTAAGGCTCGTGGCTCGGCGGTCACTCAAATCAGGCACTACAAATCGGTTTGAGACGATCCCTCGAGCTCACCTGTGTGTCCAATCCGTCTTCCCCAACTGCACGGTTGGATGCGGCCCGTCAATACGCACATTCTGCAATTTACGGCACTCAATTCCGCACTCCGGACGCTCCCGGGAATGGCTTCCGCACATAGTGCGGTCGTGCGCAGAAGCGCCCGGGTCGTGGGTCACCCGACTCGCCCGGGCCGAAACGCGTTTGGGGTCGGGGTGCGGCGCGTCGGGTGAGGGCGCCCGAGCCAAGGGGCGATTCGGGTCGGGTCGTTTGGGGGCCCAGGGGGCGCTCGAGATGATTTGCTAAGTTGCGACCGCCCGGGTGCCTTGTGCACGTCCAAGCGACCCAGTTTGCCGTTTGCTCCCATGTGCGTCTGTCGGCTCGGGCGGGCCGTGTGGTACCGGGTGAGGGCGTCCGTCCGGGTCGGGCCGTTTGGTCGGAGTGGGCGCCCATGTCGACTTGCTAAGTTGTGACCGCCCGGTGCCCCTTTGTGCACGTCGAGCGGCTCGTTTGCGGCTGCTCCCGTTGTGCGTCCCGTTTGGCCGGGTCGTCGGTCGCATGTCGGCGAGGGCGTCCCGTTCGGGTCGGGTCGCTTTGGTCGTGGCGGGGTGAGGGCGTGCTCGGGTCGGGTCGGCGGGCTCCGTCCCCGGTCGTTTGAGTCGTAGCGGGTGAGGGCGTCCGTTTGGGTCGGGTCGGGGTGGGCGTCCGTTCGCTCTGCCTGCGGCCGTTTGGGCCCCGAGGGCGCCCGTGCTCGATTTGCTAAGTTGTACCGCCGGTGCTCAGGCATGTCCGGCGGCCCGTTTGCCGTTCGTCTCCCATGTGCGGCCCTTTCGTCGGGTCGTTCGGCCGTGCGGTGAGGGCGTCCGTTCGGGTCGGGTCGTTCGGTCGTGCCGGGTGAGGGCGTCCGTTCGGGTCGGGTCGTTCGGTCGTGCCGGGTGAGGGCGTCCGTGCGGGTCGGGTCGTTTGGTCGTGCGGCACGATGGCGTCCGTTCGGGTGGGCGTGCCGGACGAGGGCGTCCGTTAGGGTCGGGTCGGGTCGTTTGGCCCGAGGGCGCCCGTGTCATATTTGCTAAGTTGTGACCGCTCAGCAAGCCTGTGCACGTCCGGCGCTCTGCTTAAGCTGCCCATGTGCGTCCGTTCTGTCGTTGTTTGGTCGTGCCGGTGGGCGTCCGCCCGGGTCGTTCTGCCGTCGCAGGGCGCCCGTTCGGTCGGGTCGTTTCGCCGTGCCGGTGAGGGCGTCCGTTCGGGTGGGCGTGCTCGCAGGGCGTCCGTTAGGGTCGGGTTTGCCCGGCCGCGCCGGGTGAGGGCGTCCGTTCGTGTCGTGTCGTTTGGTCGTGCGCACGATGGCATCCGTCTGGGTGGGGCGGCCGGGTGAGGGTGTCCGTTCGGGTCGGGTCGTTCGGTCGTGCCGGGTGAGGGCGTCCGTTCGGGTCGGGTCGTTTGGTCGTGCGGCACGATGGCATCCGTTCGGGTGGGCGTGCCGGGCGAGGGCGTCCGTTCGGGTCGGGTCGGGTCGTTTGGCCCGAGGGCGCCCGTGTCAAATTTGCTAAGTTGTGACCGCCCGGGTGCCTTGTGCACGTCCGGGCGGCCCGCTTGCCGTTTGCTCCCATGTGCGTCCGCGTTGCCCGCATGCCGGTCACGGGGTGAGGCGCCCGTTCCCGGTGGGCGTGTGGTGAGGGCGTCCGTTCGCCTCCGGGCGGGAAGGTCGTGGCGGGTGAGGGCGTCCGTTCGGGTCGTTTGGCCCAAGGGCGTCCGTTCGGGTCGGGTCGTTTGGTCGTGGCGGGTGAGGGCGTCCGTTCGGGTCGGTTCGGGTCGTTTGGTCGTGGCGGGTGAGGGCGTCCGTTCGTGTCGTGTCGTTTGGTCGTGCGGCACGATGGCGTCCGTTCGGGTGGGCGTGCCGGGCGAGGGCGTCCGTTCGGGTCGGTTGGCCCGAGGGCGCCCGTGGCCGCCCCAGCAGCCAGACCGCCCGGGTGCCTTGTGCACATCCGGGCGGCCCGTTTGCCGTTTGCTCCCATGTGCGTCCGTTCGGGTCGGGTCGTTCGGTCGTGCCGGGTGAGGGCGTCCGTTCGGGTCGGGTCGTTCGGTCGTGCCGGGTGAGGGCGTCCGTGCGGGTCGGGTCGTTTGGTCGTGCGGCACGATGGCGTCCGTTCGGGTCGGGTCGGGTCGTTTGGCCCGAGGGCGCCCGTGTCATATTTGCTAAGTTGTGACCGCCCGGGTGCCTTGTGCACGTCCGGGCGGCCCGTTTGCCGTTTGCTCCCATGTGCGTCCGTTTGGCCGGGCGTGCCGTGTCGCGCCGGGTGAGGGCGTCCGTTCGGGTGGGCGTGCCGGGTGAGGGCGTCCGTTCGGGTCGGATCGTTCGGTCGTGCCGTGTGAGGGCGTCCGTTCGTGTCGTGTCGCTTGGTTGTGCGGCACGATGGCGTCCGTTCGGGTGGGCGTGCCGTGCCAGGGCGTCCGTTCGTGTCGGGTCGGGTCGTTTGGCCCGAGGGCGCCCGTGTCAGATTTGCTAAGTTGTGACCGCCCGGGTGCCTTGTTGTAACGCCCCGACACTTCATAGGCGCGTCGGTGAGACGGGCGCGCCGAACGGGCGTTTGGTGAGCTTGGGCGCCGTTGCACCGCAACGGGCGTGCGTCGACATAACGGGCGCGCGCCGCACGTTGGCGTGTAACGGGCGCGCTAGTGTGGGAGACGAGTCATGGGCGAGTCGGACGTGCGACGAGTCAACGAAGGCGTTGGCGTTTGAGTTTATACCGACGGGCGCCGTGGATGAGTAAACCGATGGGTGAGTCGGTCGGCGCGTTGGGCGCGCGACCGACGCCACACTTGCGGGCGAGTCAACAAACGTAGGGGCGACTCGGGTCGGCCGAGCGCCCCCAACACCCACGAACGAACATTGCGTGGGCGGACGGTATAGCGAACGGTCCAAAGGGCGGGCGCGCGCCACACGACGGGCGCGCCCACAACGGGCGTCACGACACCACGACGAACGAAGGGCGGCGAAGTAGTAACACGGACCGACGCGTTTAGTGGGCGTTGGGCGCACGCAAAGCCCGCGCACGCAAAGCCAACAAGGGGGCGGCTCCGGGTCGGCCGAGCGCCTCACCAACCTGGCCTGGCTGGGCCCCGAGCGCCCCTCACATGAAACGACGCGACGGTTCATCAACGAACGGATAGCGGCGGGTCGGCTCGGTTAGGCGAGCGACCACACCTCAAACGACGGACGCATATAAGTGAGACGAGTTGAGGTGCGACAAAGGCATTCGACCAAGTTCGACCATCCAAGCGAGTCATTCAACGCACGTAGCAACAGGTCTGCGGTTAGCCAGGAATGCACCCGCCGAGCGGGTGAGTCGAAGGTGAACGACGAGTCAAGTCTTGAACGCTGCGGTTGGACAGCGCACGACGCTGCGGCCAAACGAGCGAAGGCAAGAGACGACGAGTTGAAGGGCGACGCTCCACACGGTGTTGCGGACACGGTGGGCGCGCTGAACGGAGGTGCGACGTGCGGATGGTGCACGACGGACGGGCGAGTCGTGTGACTCACGACCCGACCAACGGTGCGGACGGCCGAGTTGCGGTTTCTGTGTAAAATCTATGTAAAACAGGCCCTCGACCTGTATAAAAACAGCGAGGCAATTTTGATTATTTCGGATAATAAAATTGGCTTTCACAAATCTGTTTTGTGTGTTGATGGATGTTGATTTATGTTTTGTAATTCCGCTGCAAACATAATAAAAGTGAAGACTAACACTTAAGAAAAATAAGTAAAAGGCGTAGTCCGGAAAGGGTAAACCCGAAGGGAGACCGCTTAGCCGGTGCCGCACGGCCTGCCCGAGTGGACCAACGAGTGGGGCGTGATGTGATGGTATCAGAGGTGCCGATACGAATGGAACTCGATAACACATCTCGTTGTTGCATATCGATGGCACGAGGACCGATACGATTGCAAGACAAATGGTATCGGATACCTCCGCAGGAGCTTTTGCTGAAGGGAACACGGCTGTGTGGTCGTTAATGGTGTTGAAGCTGACTTATATATTTGGGTTTCTCTTGAGACCTTAGCTGAAGCAAGGCAAGGGCCAGGGCTAGAGCTTACCCGCTTACAATGGAAGGAATTGATAACGCATTTGTATTGAAGGGTGAGCGTATGGTATCAGAATTACAATGGAAGAATTCATCCGGGAGAAGATGGATCTTGAAGGACTTAAAGAAAGGCTACTGAATTGTGAAGAAAAGAGAGATGCAGTGGAGAAGAGGCTTTCCGAAGTGAATGAGGCCCTCAAGCCATTATTGTGGGTACGAAGAACTGAGGAAGAGCAATATCTCTTCGATCTCCTCATGGGTGAAGATGATGATTTGGAAGCCGAGTATGATGAGTTGACTAGACAACGAGGCTTGCTTCTATGTGAGGTGGCCGAGTATCTTAGAATGCAAAGAAGGTATGGAGAGGACACGATGTCCACTATAGCCGAACCGAAGAATGTTGAGAATGTGGTTGAGGAGAAGGAAGAACTTGTAGAACAAGTTGAGACCGAACCAAACACATTACAAACATTGCAGGTTGAACCACACAAGGATGTTGCAGATGTGGAAGATGTCAAGGATGAACTTGATGAACAGGTTGGACCGAGGCCAAGCACATTGCAAGCATTAGTGATGGATGAGGATGTTGCAGATGTAGAAGATGTCAAGGATGAACTTGATAGCCAAGTTGGACCAAGACCAAGCACGTTGCAAGCACCGATGTTGGATGATTCTCATGGAGATGATATGATGGAAGAGATGAAGGACGAACTTGTGACACAAGTTGAACCAAGACAAGACACATTGCAAGCATTGGTGGGCAAACCACATGGAGATGTTGCAAATGTGGCCGTGATCATGGAGGAACTTGATGAGCAGGTGGAACCAGGATCGAACACATCAAGAGCATTGATGAGGATGGAGGACACTCACTTGAGGAGTCTTCATGGAGATATGACTTGTGTTTCACGGAAGCGTAAGGAGGATGGACCGAATATGGGGATGAGAAAGAAGATGGCTTCTTTGCCAACACCATTGGTGACTTTTCCTTGGATGCATATGATGAGACCTTGTACATTGATGGAGCAAGGGACATGGGACGATGCAGACCTTGTTGAGGCAATTTGGGACCCTACACTTGATGGTCCAAATGCCCGGGACAAGGGTGGAACGTGATGACCTTTGTGATGGAAAGGGGTCATGCTTAGCCATATAGAATGGCAAGTGCCCGGCATGACCCACACACTACCTTGGTGGTAGGGCACGTTGTTGGAGTAGACTTCTTCATGGCTTCAACCAAGATGGAACTCTTGGCAGACCTTTAGTGGGGGAGCAGCTTGAAGGAAGTACTCATATGTATGATGGAGGTAGGAGTGATCGAGAGCACTTCACTTCGATATGTGGAGACATGATGATGATGAGAGTTGAGTTGAGTTCACTTGGATGAACACATGGGCAGCCAAAGTCATGGACATGGACTACATGGATATCTTTATAGATGGACTGATGGGACGTTGTTCACCATGAGCAACTTGGACATTGGTTGGATGAGCAGCCTATGAGACATTCATATGTTTGCAGAGTGAGAACTTGTGATGGCACTCATGGCCAATACAAGTAGGCTTACCAACGCTTTGATATGATGAGGCATGGGAGTTCATGGTGGAGTTGCATTCATTGGAGACTTCATATTATGGTGATCTTGGAGTATCTGACTCATTGAGGAGCTGAGGTCAGGATTGGTCTTGATTTTGATGCATTATGGGATGCATACCTTGGAGCACATTTATGGGGTGTGTTCAGGAGGAGTCACTTGATGGAGATGATAGAGCTGGGACACTTTGGAGTTTGATGGAGATGCAGCGATGGATGCCTTGGTGGCACACACTTTGGCATGGGCTTGAGTCTACTTGACTTAGCCACACTTATTACTTTGATGATGCTTGGAGGATGAGCCTACTTGCATACAAGTAGAGCACATGGATTAGCATCATGGACAGCATGTTGTGGATGAGATGGACACACTTCATGGACCCAAACATGGCACTTGGATGAGGCTCATTGTCTCCTGCTTAGGACAATGATGACTTCTAACTTATGAGCAGACCATGGAGCGAGATGGAGCACTTGATAGCAGGATGTTTTGACAATCGTGATGATGGAAGGAACATATGTTCTTGTGGAGGAGACGTGCGGTTGGATTAGCTACCCAACTTGTCCCCAACACAAGGGGCCCAAACACATGATTTCTTGCGGAGTTGGGACATGGCCGAAGCATGTAGCAGATCAAGAGTGTTCACATCTGGATGCTCTTCACATATTTATAGCAGAGTTGGAGGCATGAACACCTTTGGAGGATGTTGGAGTCATCGACACTTTGCGACGACAGTTGCGACGATACCGTGCACATGGGTGCGACGACAGTTCGTGCAACGACACTTGGAGGCAGTTGCGACGATATTCACACGTAGAGTTGTGACGGGCGTGCGACGGAAGGATAATGTTGTCAAGGGACGACAACGCTTTGAAGTGGGGGAGAATGTAACGCCCCGGCACTTCGTGAGCGCGTTCGGTGAAACGGGCGCGCCGGTGAGCGTTTGGTGAGCTTGGGCGCCGTTGCAACGCAACGGGCGCGCGTCGACATAACGGGCGCGCGTCGCACGTTGGCGTGTCACGGGCGCGCTAGTGTGGGAGACGAGTCATGGGCGAGTCGGATGTGCGACGAGTCAACGAAGGCGTTGGCGTTTGAGTTTATACCGGCGGGCGCCGTGGATGAGTAAACCGAAAGGTGAGTCGGTCGGCGCGTTGGGCGCGCGACCGACGCCACACTTGGTGGGCAAGTCAACGAACGGTGGGGTCGGCTCGGGTCGGCCGAGCGCCCCCAACACCCACGAACGATACGTTATGTGGGCGAGCGATAAGACGGGCGCGCGCCACGGCGACGGGCGCGCCCGCACACACAAGGGCGTCACGACACCACGAAGGGCGGTTGAAGGGTAAACGGACCGACAAGCATGTGGGCGTCGGGCGCACGCGATAGCCAACCGGGGGTCGGCTCGGGTCGGCCGAGCGCCCCTCACACCAACCGGGGGTCGGCTCGGGTCGGCCGAGCGCCCCTCAACAAACGACGCGACGGTTCAAATATGTGAACGTGTAGCGGGTGGGTCGGCTCGGTCAATGAGCGACCCGACTCTCCAACGAAACGAATGCGTATAAGTATGGCAAGTTGTGGAGAGCGAAATTCATCAACGAACAGTTCGATCATCCAAGGGCGAGTTATTCAAGCGAGCCGCAGCAAATACACTTGCGGTTAGCACGGGAATGCACCCGCCGAGCGGGTAGTCGAAGTGTGAAGGCAATCGAACGAGTCTTGAGTGCGACGGTTGAACAGCGCACGGCGCTGCGGCAACGTGCGACAGCAAGTGCGACGGTTGGTCAAGGGCGACGCACCACACGGTGTTGCGGACACGGTGGGCGCGCTGAACGGAGGTGCGACGTGCGGACGGTGCACGATGGACGGGTGAGTCGTGTGACTCACGACCCGACCAACGGTGCGGACGGTCGAGTTGCATTTCTGTGTAAACTCTATGTAAAACAGGCCCTCGACCTGTATAAAAACAGCGAGGCAATTTTGATTATTTCGGATAATAAAATTGGCTTTCACAAATCTGTTTTGTGTATTTATGGATGATGGTTTATGTTTTGTAATTCCGCTGCAAACATAATAAAAAAGTGAAGACTAACACTTAAGAAAAATAAGTAAAAGGCGTAGTCCGGAAAGGGTAAACACGAAGGGAGACCGCTTAGCCGGTGCCGCACGGCCTGCCCGAGTGGACAAACGTAGTGGGGGCGTGACACACGCCCACCCGAACGGACGCCCTCACCCGGCGCGACACGGCACGCCCGACCAAACGGACGCACATGGGAGCAAACGGCAAACGGGCCGCCCGGACGTGCACAAGTGTAACGCCCCGACACTTCATAGGCGCGTCGGTGGAACGGGCGCGCCGAAACGGGCGTTTGGTGAGCTTGGGCGCCGTGCGACGTAACGGGCGCGCGTCGCACCGTTGGAGAGTCACGGGCGCGCTAGGTGTGCGTGCGAGTCATGACGGGCGCGTCGTGGAAGTGGACGAGTCAACACGAGTTGGCGTTTGGAGTTTATACACGGCGGTCGCACTTGGACGAGCGACCGGTGGGTGAGTCGGTGGGTCGGCCGGCGCGTTGGGCGCGCGGCGACACCACACTTGGAGGGCGAGTTAACCGAACGGGGGGTCGGCTCGGGTCGGCCGAGCGCCCCAACACCCGCGAACACAACGTATCGTGGGCGTCGACCAAAACGAGGGGTCGGCTCGGGTCGGCCGAGCGCCCCAACACCCGTAGACGCGACGGTTCATGAGGGCGTCGGCGTAACGAGTGGGTCGGCTCGTAGTGGAGCGAGCGACCAACTTCACTTGGGCGTGCGTATAAATACGACGAGCGTGGAAGTGGAGAAGGCATCAAGCCAAGCAAGCGAACAAGTCGAGCAAGACGAAGGGTAGCCGCAGCAACGAGTCAACAACTCGTTGGTCGAAGGCGTAGCTGAACGGAGTCGGGTCGAGTCGGGTCGAGCTCGTGCAGGCCGCACCGCAGATTCTGGTCGGGTCGGGTCGTGCGCAGTTCTGGTCGAGTCGGGTCGTTCCTGGGTGCCGAGTAACGGCAGGGGCCCAGCACGAAAATTGCGATTCCGGGAGCTACGGGTGTCGGATTGAGGTGCCGTAAAAACCAAAAGTTGCGTAATTCTGAGGAGCATCCAACCATACAGGTTTGGGACGGATTGGACACACGGTCAGCTCAGAAAACGCTCTGCACTGATTCGGGGCAACGGTTTGAGTGACCCGAGTGACCAGCACTTGGGCAGTTTTGGGCAGAACTTCCGACGGTGAACTTCGATGGTTGTATAAGTCTGTTGTATGCTAGTTTGAGTATTGGCAAGTCTTAGAACTTGGCCAAGAGGCAAATAGCCTGACTGTTGTACTTGTAATTTTGATGAAACATAATATCCGGGCAGACTCATTTTAAAAGGGAGTTGCCCCTCCCTTGTATGTATGGGCGTACATGTGGCTTGATATTGGTGTTTATGTTTATTTCCGCATAATTGAAAGAACATTTGCTAATAACTAACGAATGTTGCTTAAGGCGTAGTCTGGGTACTTGAGTATTTCGAAAAAGAAAAAGTACGGCAGTGTCGCACCTGCCTACATAGAGTGGTTGGAAGACACCCATGGTGTAGGGGCGTGACAGATGGTATCAGAGGACTGATACGGATTGCAAGACAAATGGTATCGGATCCCTCCGCAGGGAGCTTTTGCTGAAGCAGGAACACGGTTGCAGGGTTGCAGTTGGTGTTGAAGCTGACTTATATATTTGGGTTTCTCTTGAGACCTTAGCTGAAGCAAGGCATGGCCAGGGCTAGAGCTACAATGGAAGAATTCATCCGAGAGAAGATGGATCTTGAAGGACTTAAAGAAAGGCTACTGAATTGTGTCGAGAAGAGGGATGCAGTGGAGAAGAGGCTTTCCGAAGTGAGAGAGGCTCTCAAGCCATTGACTTGGAAGCGAAGAACTGAGGAAGAGCAATATCTCTTCGATCTCCTCATGGGTGAAGATGATGATTTGGAAGCCGAGTATGATGAGTTGACTAGAGAGCGAGGCTTGCTTCTATGTGAGTATGCCGAGGTTCTTAGAGTGCTAAGAAGGTATAGAGAGGACACGATGTCCACTATAGCCGAACCGAAGAATGTTGAGAATGTGGTTGAGGAGAAGGAGGAACTTGTAGAACAAGTTGGACCCGAACCAAACACATTACAAACATTGCAGGTTGAACCACACAAGGATGTTGCAGATGTGGAAGATGTCAAGGATGAACTTGATGAACAAGTTGAACCAAGGCCAAGCACATTGCAAGAATTAGTGATGGATGAGGATGTTGCAGATGTAGAAGATGTCAAGGATGAACTTGATAACCAAGTTGGACCAAGACCAAGCACGTTGCAAGCATCGATGTTGGAAGATTCTCATGAGGATGATATGATGGAAGAGATGAAGGACGAACTTGTGACACAAGTTGAACCAAGACAAGACACATTGCAAGCATGGGTGGATGAACCACATGGAGATGTTGCAAATGTGAGCATGATCATGGAGGAACTTGATGAGCAGGTGGTACCAGGATCGAACACATCAAAGGCATTGATGAGGATGGAGGACACTCACTTGAGGGGTCTTCATAGACATATGACTTGTGTTTCACGGAAGCGTAAGGAGGATGGACCGAATATGGAGATGAGGAGGAAGATGACTTCTTTGCCAACACCATTGGTGACTAATCCTTGGATGCACATGATGAGACCTTGTACATTGATGGAGCAAGGGACATGGGACGATGCAAACCTTGTTGAGGCAATTTGTGACCCTACACTTGATGGTCCAAATGCCCGGGACAAGGGTGGAACGTGATGACCTTTGTGATGGAAAGGGGTCATGCTTAGCCATGTAGAATGGCAAGTGCCCGGCATGACCCACACACTACCTTGGTGGTAGGGCACGTTGTTGGAGTAGACTTCTTCATGGCTTCAAACAAGAAGGACCCCTTGGTGGACCTTTAGTGGGGGAGCAGCTTGAAGGAAGTACTCGTTTATATGACAGAGGTGGAAGTGACCGAGGGCACTTCACTTCGACATGATTGAGACATGATGATGATGAGAGTTGAGTTGAGTTCACTTGGATGAACACATGGGCAGCCAAAGTCATGGACATGGACTACATGGATATCTTTATAGATGGACTGATGGGACGTTGTTCATCATGAGCAACTTGGACATTGGTTGGATGAGCAGCCTATGAGACTTCCATATATTTGCAGAGTGAGAACTTGTGATGGCACTCATGGCCAATACAAGTAGGCTTACCAACGCTTTAGATATGATGAGGCATGGGAGTTCATGGTGGAGTTGCATTCGTTGGAGACTTCATATTATGGTGATCTTGGAGTATCTGACTCATTGAGGGGCTGAGGTTAGGATTGGTCCTGATTTTGATGCAGTATGGGATGCATACCTTGGAACACATTATGGGGTGTGTTCAGGAGGAGTCACTTGGTGGGGATGATAGAGCTGGGACACTTTGGAGTTTGATGGAGATGCAGTGATGGATGCCTTGGTGGTACACACTTTGGCATGGGCTTGAGTCTACTTGACTTAGCCACACTTCTTACTTTTGATGATGCTTGGAGGATGAGACTACTTGCATACAAGTAGCACATGGATTAGCATCATGGACAGCATGTTGTGGATGAGATGGATACACTTCATGGACCCAAACATGGCACTTGGATGAGATTCAGACTTGATCGAGTTGATGGATGTGACAGGTTGCAGGAGGAATGACTAACGCAGGGTATGAGGATGTGCATTCTCATGATGAGGACGCTACGGTTGGATTAGCTACCCAACTGGTTCGAGTTATGGGGGTTAACAGTGTGCGGAGTTATGCTGGATGCATAGCAGATTTTGTTATGTTGAGTTGGTTGGAGTACTTGATGCAGATTTCACATGGATTTGACAATGGTCGAGGAGACATCTCATGGACATGAACCTTACTGGTTTATGCGACGATATTTCACACAGAGTTGTGAATGGACCGTGCGACGATGGAATAATTTTGTCAAGGGACGACAACGCTTTGAAGTGGGGGAGAATGTAACGCCCCGACACTTCATAGGCGCGTCGGTGGAATGGGCGCGCCGAAATGGGCGTTTGGTGAGCTTGGGCGCCGTGCGACGTAACGGGCGCGCGTCGACATAACGGGCGTGCGTCGCACCGTTGGAGAGTCACGGGCGCACTAGGTGTGCGGGCGAGTCAAGACGGGCGCGTCGTGGAAGTAACGAGTCAACACGAGTTGGCGTTTGAGTTTATACGCGGCGGGCGCACTTGGGCGAGCGACCGGTGGGTGAGTCGGTGGGTCGACTGGCGCGTTGGGCGCGCGGCGACACCACACTTGGAGGGCGAGTTAACCGAACGGGGGGTCGGCTCGGGTCGGCCGAGCGCCCCAACACCCGCGAACACAACGTATCGTGGGCGTCGACCAAAACGAGGGGTCGGCTCGGGTCAGCCGAGCGCCCCAACACCCGTAGACGCGACGGTTCATGAGGGCGTCAGTGTAATGGGCGGGTCGGCTCGTGGTAGGGCAAGCGACCAACTTCACTTGAGCGTGCGTATAAATACGACGAGCGGGGAAGTGGAGAAGGCATCAACGAAAGGCAAGCGAAGTCAGCAACAAGACGTAGAGCGAGCTACTACAACGAGTCAACAACTCGTTGGTCGAAGGCGCAGCTGAACGGAGCAGGTCGAGTCGGGTCGAGCTCGTGCAGGCCGCACCGCAGATTCTGGTCGGGTCGGGTCGTGCGCAGTTCTGGTCGAGTCGGGTCGTTCTTGGGTGCCGAGTAACAGCAGGGGCCCAGCACGAAAATTGCGATTCCGGGAGCTACGGGTGTCGGATTGAGGTACCGTAAAAACCAAAAGTTGCGTAATTCCGAGGAGCATCCAACCATACAGGTTTGGGACGGATTGGACACACGGTCAGCTCAGAAAACGCTCTGCACTGATTTGGAGCAACGGTTTGAGTGACCCGAGTGACCAGCACTTGGGCAGTTTTGGGCAGAACTTCCGACGGTGAACTTCGATGGTTGTATAAGTCTGTTGTAAGCTAGTTTGAGGATTGGAAAGTCCTAGAACTTGGCTGAGAGGAAAATAGCCTTGACTGTTGTACTTGTATTTTGATGAAACATAATATCCGGGCAGACTCATTTTAAAAGGGAGTTGCCCCTCCCTTGTATGTATGGGCGTACATGTGGTTTGGTATTGATGTTTATGTTTATTTCCGCACATTGAAAGAACATTTGTAATAATAACTAACGAATGTTGCTTAAGGCGTAGTCTGGGTACTTGAGTATTTCGCAAAAGAAAAAGTACGGCAGTGCCGCACCTGCCTACATAGAGCGGTTGGAAGACACCCGTGGTGTAGGGGCGCACGTCGTGCCGTGAGGGCGTTCGTTCGGGTCGGGTCGTCTGGCCGTGCCGGGGGTGAGGGCTCCCGCTCGTGCGGCACGATGGCGTCCGTTCGTGTGGGCGTGCCGGGCGAGGGCGTCCGTTCGGGTCGGGTCGGGTCGTTTGGCCCGAGGGCGCCCGTGTCAGATTTGCTAAGTTGTGACCGCCCGGGTGCCTTGTGCACGTCCGGGCGGCCCGTTTGCCGTTTGCTCCCATGTGCGACCGTTCGGGTGGGCGCGTCGTGTCGTGTCGTGCCGGGTGAGGGCGTCCGTTCGGGTCGGGTGGTTTGGCCCGAGGGCGCCCGTGTCACATTTGCTAAGTTGTGACCGCCCGTGTGCCTTGTGCACGTCCGGGCGGCCCGTTGACCGTTTGCTCCCATGTGCGTCCGTTTGGTCGTGCGCGCCGTGTCGTGCCGGGTGAGGGCGTCCGTTCGGGTCGGGTCGTGTGGCCCGAGGGCGCCCGTGTCAGATTTGCTAAGTTGTGACCGCCCGGGTGATTTGTGCACGTCCGGGCGGCCCGTTTGCCGTTCGCTCCCATGTGCGTCCGTTCGGGTGGGCGCGCCGTGTCGTGCCGGGTGAGGGCGTCCGTTCGGGTTGGCGAGCCTGGGGAGGTCTTCCGTTCGGGTGGGGCCGTTGGGCCGAGGGGTGCCCGTGTCGCATTTGCTGTCATTCCGCTCGGTGTGCCTTGTGCACATCCAGCGGGGTCTGCCTTGCCGGCCGCGTCCCATGCGCGCTCCGTTCGGGTATGCATGCACGTGACGGTGAGGCGCTCAAGGCTCGGTCGGTCGTTTGGGCCGAGGGCGCCTGTGTCGGGATGAGCAGGCCAGACCGCCCGGCTCTCACGGTATGTCCGGCGTCCTCGTTTGTCGTTTGCTCTATGTGCGTCCGTTCGAAGCCGGCGTGCTGTCGTGCCGGGTGATGTGTGGCGTTCGTCTTGCGGGGCGGTCGGGTGAGGGCGTTCCGTCGGGCTGGGCCCCGGGCCCGCGAGGGCGCCCGTGTCGATTTAAGCAACTGTGACCGCCCGGTGCCTGTGCACGTCCGGCGCTCGATTTCATTTGCCGTTTCTTTTCCCATGTGCGTCCGCTCGGGTGGGCGCGTCGTGTTGCCCCGGGTGAGGGCGGTCGTTCGGGTCGGGTCGTTTGGTTGTGCCGGGTGAAGTCGTCCGTTCGGGTCGGGTCGTTTGGCCCGAGGCCGCCCGTGCCATATTTGCTAAGTTGCGACCGCCCAGGTGCCTTGTGCACGTCCGGGCGGCCCGTTTGCCGTTTGCTCCCATGTGCGCCCGTACGGCGGGGCCCTTCGTGTCGCCCCGGGTGCGGGCGCACGGACGGGGGCGTTCGGGTCGCCCTGTTTTGTCCGAGGGTGCTTTTATCAGATTTGCTTTTCGTGTGAAAGGTGGGTTGGTAATTGAGTTGTTTTGCTCGGTTGTGCCTGAAGAATGGCCTTGGGTCATTTGTAGGGTCGTCGACTTTCTTCTCTCCATCACCACTCGGTAGCATATGAGCGGTAATGTTGGCCATGCTTGTTCTTGGAGGCATGTTTGAACAATCTCTCCCGTCCACTCTGTTTTCTAGCATTTGGATGGGGTTGTTGTGTGTGGCTCTTTGAGATGACTGGCTGCCTGTTGTCGTTGTTGTAATCGGCTCTCCGGTAACTCTCTCTCGTGCCCCTTGGTTGCACGTTTGCTTTGTTGAAATCAGCGTTTTGCTATGTCGCTCGTTGGCTCCGTCGATGTCGGCTCTTCTCTATATTGTTCTTCTCCTCCCTTTTTGCTTGCTTGTGGGGGGAGGGGTTGGACTTTCGTGTGAAAGGTGGGTTGGTAACTGAGTTGCTTGTTCGGGTGTGCCTGAAGAGTGGCCTTGGGTCATTTGTAGGGTCGTCGACTCTCATCTTCTCTCCATCCCCACTCGGTAGCGCATGAGCAGTAATGTTGGCCATGCTTGTCCTGGGAGGCATATGTGAAAAGAGTTTCCCTTCCGCTCTGTGTTCTCGGAGTTGGATGAGCTCGCTCTGTGTGGCTCCTTGAGACAACTGGCCGGTCGCCTATGTCGCTCTCGTGCCCCTTGCTCGCTCGTTGGCTCCGTCGATGTTGGCTCTTCGCTATATTGTTCACCTCCTCCCTTTTTGGTGGGTTGGAGAGGTGGGCTTTGTCTCGTTGGCTTCGTGAAATCGGCTCCTCGCTATATTGTTCACCTCCTCCCCTTTTGGTGGGGGGAGGGGTTGGATTTTCGTGTGAAAGGTGGGTTGGTAACTGAGTTGCTTCTGCGGGTATGCCCGAAGAGTGGCCTTGGGTCATTTGTAGGGTCGTCGACTCTCATCCTTCTCCATCCCCACTTGGGAGTCTAAGTGAGAACGCAATGTTGGCCATGCTGGTCCTGGAGGTAGTATGTAGCAGACGGTCTCTTCTCGGCCGTTCTTCTCGGAAGCTGAATGAGGTCGCTTCCGTGTGGCCTCCTTGGTATAACCGGGCCTGCCGCTCATGTCGCTCTCATGCCCCGTCGCTCGTTGGCTCCGTCGATGTTGGCTCTTCGTTTATATCGTTCTCACCTTCTCCCTTTTGGTGGGTTGGGAGAGGTGTGCTTTTCTTGTCTCGTTGGCTTCGTGGAAATCGGGATCTCGCTATATTGTTCTACCCCTCCTCCTTGTGAGGGTTGGATTTTCATGTGTGGTTATAACTGTTTGTTTGTTCGGGTGTGGCCTCAAGAGTGGTTTTGGTCATTTGTGGTGTCATTTCTACTCTCATCTTCCATCCCCACTCCTGTAGCGCATGAGAATGCTGGCCATGCTTGTCTTGGGAGTATGTGAAAAGATTTACCCTTCGCTTCCGTGTTCTGGATGAGGCCTTTCCTGCAGCTCCGGAGACAATCGGCCGGCCGCTGTCGCTCTCGTGCCCTTGCTCGCTCGTTGGCCGATGTTGGCTCCTCGCTATATTGTCTACCTCCTCCCTTTTGGTGGGCGAGGTGTGCTTTGTCTCGTTGGCTTGCGTGAAATCGGCTCCTCGCTATATTGTCACTCCTCCCCCCCTTTGGTGGGGGAGGCTGGATTTTCGTGTGAAAGGTGGGTTGGTAACCGAGTTGTTTGTCTGTGCCTCGAAGAGTGGCCTTGGGTCATTTGTACGCTTCGACTCTCATCTTCCTCTCCATCCCCACTCCTCGGTGCGCATGAGCGGCAATGCTGGCCATGCTTGTCCCGGGAGGCAGTGAAAAGAGTTACCCTTCCGCTCGTTCTCAGATTTGATGAGGTCGCCCGTGTGGCTCCTTGAGACAACTAGCCGGTCGCCTATGTCACTCGTGCCCTCGCTCGCTCGTTGGCTCCGTCGATGTTGGCTCTTCTGCTATATTGTTCACCTCCTCCCTTTTGGTGGGTTGAGAGGTGAAAGCGTGTCTCTGTTGGCTTGAAATCGGCTCCTGCCATATTATCACCTCCTCCCTTGGGAGGGGTTGGATTGCAGAAAGGTGGCTGGTAACCGAGTCGTTAGCTCCGGTGTGCCCGAAGAGTGGCCTTGGGTCATTTGTAGGGTCGTCGACTTCATCTCTCTCCATCCCCACTGGTAGCGCATGAGCGGTAATGTTGGCCATGCTTGTCCTGGGAGGCAAGGGGAAAGAGTTACCCTTCGCTTCCGTGTTCTCGCAGTTGGATGGGGCTCAGCTCTGTGGCTCTATATTACCTGGCCGTGCCGCCTATGCCTTCGTGGCCCTGCCGCTCGCTGGCCGATGTTTTCTCTTCGCTATACTGTTCACCTCCTCCCTTTTGGTGGGTTGGAGAGGTGGGCTTTGTCTCGTCATTTCGTGAAATCGGCTCCTCGCTTGAAAATATGTTCCGCCCTCCCCTTGGTGGGGGAGGGGTTGGATTTTCGTGTGAAAGGTGGGTTGGTAAATTGAGTCGTTTGTTCGGGTGTGCCTTCGAAGAATGGCCTTGGGTCATTTGTAGGGTGGTCAAATTCATATTCTCTCCATCTCCACTCTGTGAGTAATATACGGGGTAATGTTAGCCATGCTCGTCCCGGGGAGGCATATGTGAAAAGAGTTACCCTTTTGCTCGTGTTCTTAGAGTTGGATGAGTTCGTGTGTGGCTCCTGGAGACACCGTCCTGCCGCCTATGCCTTCTCGTGCCCCTTGCCTCCGCTCGTTGGCTCCGTCGATGTTGGCTCTTCGCTATATTGTTCACCTCCTCCCTTTTTGGTAATCTTGAGAGGTGGGCTTTGTCTCCGTTTGGCTTCGTGAAATCGCTTCTCGGCGCATTTTTAACCTCCCCTTTCCGGGGAGGGGTTGATTTTCGTGAAAGGTGGGTTGGTAATTGAGTTGCTTGTCTGGTAGGTTTGCCTTGGGCCATTTGTAGGTGGTCGACATTCATATTCTCTCCATCCCCACTCGGTAGCACATGAGCGTTATGTTGGCCATGCTCGTCCTTGGAGGCATATGTGAACAATTCCCCTTCTCGCTCTCCGTGTTCCTTAATTGGATGGGTTGTGTGTGGCTCCTTGAGACGAATATCCTCTCTTCATTGTTTGGCTCTTTACGTATTTCGGTTTCTTGTGCTTGTACTTTTCTATGTCTAAGACTGTGGGTTGAGATGTGCTATCATAAGAGGAATGCGGAGGGGTTTTGGTCAGTAAGCCGCTTCCTCTTGCTTGCTTTTTCCATTGGGCGATGAGAGCGGGGTTCTCCTCGTTGTGGGGCTGAGGTTTGGAATCTTCGCAGTGCACGTTGTTTGCTCGCGTTGGCTTTGAGGTCTTCTGATAGATGTGGTGGCCCATTTGTTTGCTCGAGTGGTCAGACGTTCTTTGCATATTGCGTGCATCGTAGGATTATGCGGTTTTTTGGAATGTTGAGACACAAGGTGATGGACATTTCTTGTTTTGTCGATCGTTTCATGCAATTGTGGTCCAACGGGGATGAGGCTTGCTACGTTGATGGCGGGTTGGTATCCGGAAGGAGGACTTCAAGGTGGAACGTTTCCCGAATTCCCCCATGTGGAGGTGGCCGTGGTGTGAGAAGCTCGTCAGTTGTCCCGCCTGGTAAGCCTGGGGCACTCTGTGCTGTTTGTATGCAAGCAGGTGTGTGGGGTGCGGGGTCGCCCGATCCTCCTTGTCTGATATGTTCATGCCTTTGTAGCGAGCCTCCTTGATATGCATTCATTTTGTTCCTCTCCGCTCACATCGAGGTTGCCCTGCTTATCAAGCGACGAGGTCCACCGTTGCCGCCGTCCGGTGGATTCCTAGGTGGTTCTGCGGGGTGGGGGAGGGGTTGGAGGGGGAATTCTATGGGAGGTTGCGGAATGGACGTTCTTTTAATTTCTCAGCTCTTGCATCGAGGGTGTTTGTGCGATCAAACGATCGAGGTCCACTATTGCCGCCGACCGTGTGGACTCCAGGTGGCCTTGGTGCGGGGCGGGAGGCTGCATTTCCATGAGGTTGTCGACTTGGTCATTCTCCTTCTACTTCCTTCTTTTTCCTTGTTGAGGTTGCTCGTTGTGCGATCAAGTGATCGAGGTCCCGTTGCCGCCGTCCGGCACTCTGCCTCGCCGTCGGGCGAAAGGGCTTTGAAATTTTTGCTGCCGCCGTGGGGTCGGTTGATCTCCCTTTTTATTTACTTACTTTGCTTTCGCATCTAGGTCGCCGCAGTGACCAAGGGGACTGAGGTCCATCTTTGCCGCTATCCGGGTGGACTCCCAGGGTGGTCGGTGCGGGGGCGGGGGGACAGTTGGGAGGCGTTTGAGATAGCGAGAGAGAGATTGTGCGTTGGCTTTTATCCATTTGTTTGCAAGTCACTGCAGCGCCGAGGTCTCACTATTGCCACCGGCTTGAGGGACTCCTGTGTGGTCGGTGCGAGGCGGGGAGGGTTTGGGGGCATTTCTAAGAGAGTCCCGTTTCTCGCTTTCTCCCTTTGTCCGTTCACCGTGATGTCGTGGGTGATGAGGCTTTTGCCATCCTTGTCAAGTTGTGGGGTGGTTACCAACTCCTGTGCGCCCCTGTACAATGACTCCGAGTTGACCCATTTTTTCGCTCAGGATCTTGCATCCATTGTCCATTACGTTTGATGTCTTGCTTGTCCTTGGCATGTAGTGTGTGTGGGCTCTAATCCCTTCTTAGATGCAAGAGGTGCAAGGTATCGAGCTTTACATGATATGTTGACCTCTCCTTGACTCGATGGGTGTTCAAAGTTGGCTCTCTCAGAGAGAACTTGAATGCCCTTTGAAGTGAGGGTGCTACCCGGGGTTGGATCCCGCCAGTAGTCATATGCTTGTCTCAAAGATTAAGCCATGCATGTCTAAGTATGAACTAATTCAGATCAGAAACTGCGGATGCCCATGAATCCGTTTATAGTTTTTTGATATACCATACTACTCAGATAACCGTAGTAATTCTTAGGAAGCAATACGTGCACCAAGTCCCGACTCTTGAAGGGATGCATTTTAGATAAAAGGCCTAAGACGGCTTGCTCGCTTCTCCTGAATCATGATAACTACTGATCGCACAAACTCTTGTGCCGGCGATGCTTCATTCAAATTTCTACCCTTATCAACTTTCGATGGTAGGATAGAGCCTACCATGGTGGTGACGGTGACCTGAGAATTAGGGTTCGATTCCTCGAGAGAGCCCAGAAACGGCTACCACATCCATAAAGTGTTATACAAATTACTCCTAATCCCGACATGGGGAGGTAGTGACAATAAATAACAATACCGGGCTCATCGAGTCCGGTAATTGAATGAGTACAATCTAAATCCCTTAACGAGGATCCATCGAGGGTGTCCGGGTGCCAGGCCGCTGTAATTCCGGGCCCAATAGCGATATTTAAGTTGTTGCAAGCAGCTCGTAGTTGATCTGTGTCGAAAGGTCGGTCCGCCTACTCGGTGTGCACTCCGCTCTTCCGTCTCTTTGTCGGCGAAGTACTCCGTCTAATCAATAATGCGGCTTCCTACTATATTTGAAAAAATTAGAGGTTCAGCTGCTGGCGTTCCGAATACATTATATTTTTTTGGAATAACGTGATAGGAGTCTCGGTCCTATTGTGTTGGCCTCGGACCGGAGTAATGATTAATAGGACCGGTCAGGGCATTCGTATTTCATTGTCGGAGGTGAAATTTGGAGCTTTATGAAAGACGACCACTACGAAAGCATTTGCCAAGGATGTTTTCATTAATCAAGAATGAAAGTTGGGGGCTCAAGACGATCGTATACCGTCCTAGTCTCAACCATAAACGATGCCGACCAGGATCACGGATGTTGCTCTAAGGGACTCCGCCAGCGCACCTTCGAGAAATCATGAGTGTTTGGGTTCGGGGGAGTATGTCTAAAATGCAAACTTAAAGGAATTGACGGAAGGGCACCACCAGAGTGGAGCTCCGCGGCTTAATTTGACTCAACACGGGGAAACTTACTAGGTCCGGGTAATGATATAGCAAGGATTGATAGATTGAGGTTTTTCAGATTCTATGGGTGGTGGTATGGCCGTTCTAGTTGGTGGCGATTTGTCTGTTACTCGCTTAACTAGCTACGTGAGGTCTCTCATGCCGCCTTCTTAGAGGGACTATGGCCATTTAGGCCATGGAAGCTTCTGAGGCAATAACAGTCTGTGATGCCCTTAGGATGTTCGGCCGCACGCGCTACACCGATGCAACAACGAGTTTTTCCTCCCGGTTCGAGAGCATCGGGAAATATTCTCAATTTGCATCGTGATGGGGATAGACCATTGCAATTATTATCTTCAACGAGGAATTCCTAGTAAGCACGTGTCATCAACTCGTGTTGACTACGTCTCTGCTTCTTTAGAATAGTACTCAGCCACGCTCTCCTACCATCGAATGATCCCAGAAGTGTCTGATTGCCGGGACAACTGCACGTCACGTCAATGCCGTGAGAAGTTCATTGAACTCACGCTGAGGAGGAAGGAGAAGTCGTAACAAGGTTACCGTAGGTGAACTCTACTGAGATCATTGACATGTGGTTTGTTTTTTCATTTGGGTTGTGTGTGGGTTTCTGACATGTAATCTAGAACGTGTGGTGTGTCTCAGTGAGCGGGTTTGACGTTTTTTCGTGTGTTTCCTTGCGAAAGGAGACTAATATTTTTAGTTGCCTATCTTGAGTTCACGCTGTTGTTTCGTGTACTTGCAAGCATGCTTTGTGCTTGTCCCATCCTTTGCTATTATTTCCCTAATGTGTTTTTTGTATGGGGTTCTAAGCTTGTTTCCCTAGAGCCCTCTCCAACGCGTCCGTTCGCTGGCATGGTTGTCGCAATGAGGTGCTTGGGAAACACGATGGAAAAATTCAGACTCGTTTGTAGCGGTGATGCTCGGTCCTTTGTCGTTGGAAGATGTGGGTCGTGACACAGTCTCAAAAAAAGGCTATGGCGGTGGTTTATGTGTTTGCTCGGGGCGAGCTCTTGTCAGTGGTTGGCCGAGGGAGTGGTTGCGCGTGCGCTTCCTACCTCAACCCTTTCGCGAGGGGAAATGTCTGGGTGGGGGTCAAATGGGATGGATGAAGCGCGGGATGGGGCCCCATGGGCTGGCCACCTAGTCCTCTCGACCGTTCCTTGACATGCCCGTGGTTGGGTCTAGGTAGTATCAGCCCTCCCTTGGTTCGAGCTCCATCAAAATTGCAAGTTTCTCGTCAATGGGCACGAGGCTTTTCTCGCCCCCTTTGGTGTCGAGGGAATTCCTCGTCCTTTCTTGAGCCACTCCCCCTTCCAAGGAAAAGTAGGAAGGTGTTATGTCCTAGTGGATTGTGGGTTTTTCGTCGACTCGTCATTTCTCGATGCGTCTGGCCAAGCTGCAATAGCGTTGTGGTGCGCTTTGGGGGCTTCTTTAGGGGCGTGATGCTGCACCGCCGCGTATTTCAGGTCGTTTTATCCACATTGAGTGTTAGTTCGCGTTAACTCCTCTTTGGAGTTTCGCTTGTTTGGGCCCCTAGTCTTTTCACCGGAAAGGTTGTCGGTGTCCCGTACACGGAGGGGTGCAATAGCGGGGTGGGTTTTCTATTAGGGCATTTTGGTCCGAATCCTTGTGTGGGCTGGGGGTCGCTTACCTCTCAAAGGGTAATGTGGGTTTCAGGCACTGTCTGCCGGGCCCTCTAATTTTTCTAGTGTCAGTTTAGGTTTTAGGCTTGTCTCGCCAGGTCAAGCTTTGATTGCCAGCTTTGTTGGTGCCGTGTAGATGTGGTTGATGTTATACGCAGTTGCAAAGGGGAAGGGTACAAAACGTGGATGCTTTTGATTGCGTCTTGTTTCTTGGTTATTAACGTCTCATCAGCGGCGGTGGCCCTCTGCTTTTTCTAATAATGCTGTTTGAAATTTGCCCCTTTCTCTCAAATTGGATTTGTCGCGAGTGTTATGGTGGAATAATGCTTGGTTTTTCTTCTTCCTCGTCGTCGTTTTCTTCCCTTCCGTGGCCCGCCTTTATGGAGAAAAGCGAGAATTGTTGTGGGTCGGTATTCGAGGCTGATGAAAAGTAGTGCAAACTCCCGGTTGGCCACCCTAGTCCTTCTACGTTCCTTGCAGCTCTGCCAAGGCAATGTGGCTTGGAAAATCTGTACTGTGGTTTGAGCCTCTCCTTGTGATTCGTTTTGTTCCCCCTAGCTTTACTTGAGAAAAGGTGGATTGCCGTGGATTTTGACGCGGAAGGATGAAAAGCAAGGCGAGTTCCGCCGGGGTGGCCGCCCTAGTCCTTCTCGGTCGCTGACCGTGGTGCCCACCTTTTACAGGGCACAGTGGCCTCGCAAAGCCTTATTTTTTGTGTTTGAGCCTCGCCATGTTTTGGTTTCTTTCTTTCTTTTTGCCTGCTTTCTCTTCCGGCCCCTAGCTTTACGGGAGGTAAGGAATCGTTGAGGATTGCATTCGCGAAGGATGAAAGGTGGCGAGTCTCCCGTTGTCCACCCTAGTCCTTCCCGATTGTCGTTCCTTGCGATTCCCCCTTTGCGAGGGTGCGGGGCTCGCTTTCTCTTTCATGTGTTTTTCTTACTTTCCTTGTTCCAATTCCCTATTTTCGCTGAGAAAAAAAAGGGGGAGTTGTAGTGGGTTTGATGTTCGTGAAGGACGAAAAGAAGTGAGAGTTTTCGTGGTGGCCACCCTAGTCCTTTCCTGGCCATCGCTCTTTACAATTTACCTCTTGAAAGGCACGGCTTGGGAGTGTCATTCTTCTGTTCGAGCCCTTCCCTTTGGTGAGTGGGTTATGGAGTGCGGTTGTCTTGAGGGGAAGGGTTTGTTGCGACACATTGTACGTTGGGTTGGCTTTTATTATTTCTCGTGGGGGTGCGATATTTTGGTAACACACCTGAACGACTTGGCAACGGATATCTCGCTCTGTTATGATGAAGAACGAGCGAAATGCGATACTCTAGTGTGAATTGCGTAATCCCATGAATCATCGAGTTTTGAACGCAATGCACCCGAGGCTTCTGGCCGAGGGCACGTCTCCGGCTCCGGGCGTCGCATCCCACCAAATCGCGCGCCTCTGTAACATGGTAGGAGTAGCTGAGGTGGTCAGCTCCGTGCCCAATGCGGTAAGGCCACAAATGTGGTGTGCGATATTTCGTGGCGTGCGTCGGCAAGTGGTGATCTTGTCTCCTTGGTTGGGTACCAAGGCAATGATGCGGGCTCGTGTGGCATCCCCGGAACTTGCTTGCCTTCTTATCCTCCATTGGGTGGGTTAAGGATTTAGTCTAACTTGCGACTCACTGTGAGAATTCCATCGAGTTTGGGCATATAATTAAGCGGAGGAAAAGAAACTTTACAAGGATTCCTTAGTAGCGCGAGCGAACCGGGAAGAGCCCAAGATGAAAATCGGGTGGAGCGTTCGAATTGTAGTCCGTAGAAGCCACCAAATGTGGCGAACCCGGGGCCAAGTCCCTCTAAGGGGGCGCCGAGAGGCGACAGCCTGGCCGGGCCGGGACTTCGCCGCATCACGAGGCTGGCTTCCACAGTCAAGTTGTTTGGGAATGCAGCTCTAATTGGGTGGTAAATTCCATTCAAGGCTAAATACAGTAAGAGATCGATAGCGAACAAGTACCGCGAGGGAAAGATGAAAAGGACTTTGAAAAGAGAGTTAAAGAGGTTGAAATGTCGTGAGGGAAGTGGATGGAGGTTTGTCGATGTTCGTGCTGCATGTGGGAGCCAGGCTGCCACACGCCGAGCTTGAAGTGCAAACCAACACGGACGCTGCATCGTTGCTGCTGGTGGAGTAGCCGCCGTTGCCTAAGTCAGGCTGCTGGTTGGAGCAGCGTGCTTTGTGGCGGGCCGTGCACCAAGGCTACGGGTGTTGGTTGATGAGGTTTATTCGGCTCCGTTTTGAAACACAACCTAACATGTAGAGGGACGGCAAGTTTGAAAATTCCGAGGCTTGTGAGGGCCGACGGGGCTCTTGTATCCGACCAACCTTGAGCTTATTTAGGTCTGAGGCGAGCACTGGGACCCGAAAGATGGTGAACTATTTGCTTGCATGGGGCTGCAGGGATATGGTGCAGGCTCAGAAGCGGAGACAATACTGAATTTGGGTATAAAAAATTTAGCACTCAAACTCATTCCAGTAGCTCGAGCTCCGAGTTTCGTATTTACGGGATTACGCGCGAGTTTTATCTATGTAAGCAAATGATTAGGCAGGGCGTAATGCCCTCGACCTATTCTCAAACTTCTTAAATAGGTAAGAGGGTGTTGCCATTGGACATGGAACTTATATTTCCAGTGGCCATTTGGTAAGAGGCGTATGTATGAATGTAGTGTCGAATATGCCCACCTAGATCCCACAGGGTGCTGGTTACCAGAGGGAGTCAAAAATCCGCTAAGGAGTGTACACAAGTCAACTAGGCCCGGATGGTGCTGAAGGCCAAGAATCATACTTGATCGTCGCAGTACTGGGTTGATGAGTAGAGATGTAAGTATCGTGCCCCGGCATATTTAGATCGCTCCCGTGTATCTAAGGGTAGTAGAAAATATCCACGGAATTCCATGCAACAGCATGGACATGGGTTGTCGATTCTAAGAGATGGGAAGCCCAGAGTCAAAGTGGCCAACGGCACGGTGGGAATCGGCTCTGCAACAGGGACATATGTGGCAACATTAGAAATTCTGGCTACGGGGCCCGAGCAACTTTCTAACAGCCTTTTGTTACTCGGAATTTTAAGAGCAAGTTCAGCAGTCGAGCACCATTCCTGCGGCTTCGGCATTTGCTGCCTGAGTACTGAGGGACCGAGTACTACCATGCCCGCCATAACAGACAGTCTCCAAGGTACTGTCAATAGAACAATGTGAAGTCAAAACGGACTGTGACCCGGGAAAGTGACTGTGCTTGTGCTCCGCCCACCCGCCAGCTCGAGTCGCCCGCTGCCAGGCTGCAGGCACACTGGCCACGGTGAATGCCTGCCGCGGCTTTGCCTAGGTGTCGCCGACTCGGGTCGGCATGACAGGGGAATTCAACTGCTTACTGTGACAAGAATGGCATGGTTCCCTAGACGCAGGGATACAGCTGTCAATGTCAGGCTGCCAAATGGCGGGAGTACATACCCTCTTAAGGTAATAAATGTATCTTCGGGCTTAATTAGTGACGCATCGGATTAACGAGATTCCCACGTCCTATCCATCTACAAAAATCATTGCCTAAGGAGTCAACTTGCATCAAATGTGGTGAGTTGAGCTTGACACTATCTGAGCCTGAAATGACTTGAGAGGCATAGAAGGGTAGGAGCCGCTGGCGCAAGTGAAATACCACTATTTCTTTAATCGCTTATCTTATTTATTCAGTGAGTGAGACTGCACCTTCGTTTTGCCTTAAGGCATCGTTTGTTTGTCGTATCTGGCGGATCATTGTCAGTAGACAGCGTGCCACCAAGCAAAAAATTATTTTGACGAAAATCCCAAGATGAGCTTCAACGGTCGTAAAATATCATGTGGGAACAAAAGGTAAAGCTCATTTGATTTTGATTTTCGCATTTGGTTGTACGTGAGGCTATATCTATCGATCCTTTCTAGACTTTCGTATTCTGCAGTTAGAAATGCAGTGCTACACAGGAGCTGAATGTTGTGTGTATAGCCTGCTGCCATGCACGTTGCTTTGATCCGATGCCGGCTCTTCCATTGCACAGAATTCACTTAGTGCCGGATTGTCTCACCCACTAACAGGTCAGAGTTGATCAAGCAGGAGACAGTGTTATTTTGTTCACTGATATCACATCGCTAAAATAAAGTGCAAACCGTTGATTCACACACCCAGTCATCGCTGCAGCCTGTCAAAGGGCGCTGAGCACGTGTGTTTATTTCATCGAACGCTCTAAGTCAGACCCAATTTGTCACTCTTCGATCGACGCTGAATTCGCAATGTCTCCCATCTTCCCTGTGGGGCCCGCGGTCATTTGTAGTCAGCGATGTTGAAAGTATCCTGGCCGTGGTATCTTGGCCCATTTTCAAACGTCGTTGAGAAGAATCCTTTCATAGACAACACATGTTGACGTGGCATATGGTAGAAGCATACAATGCATCCACCGAGATTTTCCAGTTCTTCGGCTCTTGTCATTTCTTTACTCGGAATTCAAGACGACTATCCCATTGCACCTTCGGCCCTTTCATTAAACACGCTTCTTTCTTTGTTCCGCCGTACTTGCTTGGGGGTGAAATTTGGGGTTTCCATGCCGCTGGAGGTGTCGTTACCAAGGGAATCTCTAGGCCGGTGGCATGGAAACCTAAATTTCCATACCGCTGCACGGTAAAATTGTTTGTTCGATACAGGCCAACATGCTGAAACTTGGGGTTTCCATTTTGCATTAACAAACGCTTCAAGCTCGGAAACTTGGGGTTTCCATGTATACTGCTGAAGGCCTGGAAACAGCTTATACTACAAATGAGAAAATCATGGTTTCCATGTTTACTACACCGAAACTTGGGTTTCCATGACGTCAGCGCTTCCAGAATTGTATTTAGCCTTTTTTTTTTTTCATACAGGCAAGATAGGGGCCTGGCTTACACGGCTGGCTGCCGCCTGGAGAATGAATTTCAGTTCGAAACTCAATACCCGCCGCTGATGTTATCTCCAGACGGGCACGGGGAAATGATGGCACAGATAAATCGCCGCATGGGAATCCTTATCTTTCATGTCACGGCCATGAAGTTGTAGTCGCCATCTTCGCCCGCTGGCTGATAATTTTTGTGGCGCACGCCAATGTTCGGGATTTCCACGCCCTGCCACGATAGAACGCGCTGGAGTTACAGCAGACGATGGAGAATCATTCCAGTCGAACTTTGGTTTCATCAGGGAAATCGCTTACTGGAATTGTTCGCCTCGACAGGTCAGCGCTCTCGCAGGGGAACTGTTTCATGTTGAGGCACGCATCGCATCGCCCAGTTTCACGAACCGGTTCGCCGCCATCGCGGGTTAAATCGCCAGTTCGAAAATTTAGCTTCCATTTCGGCGACGCCACAGCCTGTAGGTTTCACTCGCCGCCAGCCATTCAGTCGCGGGAAAATTTCGAAGGTTATAGTGTAATTACGCTTGCCAGTTTGCGGGCGAGTCGCCGCTATAGCAATGACGGGCATGTGCGTAAAATCGCGTCGCTATGGTGGCATTGGAGTGATGCTATGTTTTAAACGCCACAAATGAAATGATTACAGAAGAGAGGTGGATGACTTCGTTATAGTTTTTATCAGCTTGAATGACCGAAGTGACCCACGACATACATATACGGCAAAGGCGGACGACAGAGAAGTATACCAATGATTGCTAGCGCATTGGAGCAATCTATATTTTCAATCATTCCAGCCGGTGGCTGTTCTTTTGTTTCCTTCATAACAATTGTGCCTGTTGGTACTTGAGTTCAAGTTGGTAGTATTCTAAACTACCGCTTGTTCTTTACATACTCTTCATTTTCATTATTGATGAACGATATCTTCTTCTCCTTTTCTCCTTTCATTTTCATCTAAAAAACCCCATATTCCTTATTCTTTATTTTGTCTTCATTTCTTAAGGTTACACCACTTTTGGCATCGATCATTTAAACCATAGAAAAACATGCGTTAGCTTAGCCCCCTTAGGCTAAGCTCCTCACAAAGAAATTTTGCGCGGGCAGACGCTGTGCTTTTACCCTCGGGAATATTCGAAAGTATTGAAAACCTTGAAAAACGCAGTGGTTTATTTTATTTTCCACCAAAGAAAATCATATTAAAATCTGGCGTATCCGTCCCCGGATCGACGGCTGAGTGTATCCTCTGCCATCTGTAATTTTCAGGCTGTTTATTTTTTTTCGGCGGCATTGGTTTGAAACATGGAAGCGGTTTTGCTGCATTGCCGGATCCCACACGCTGTCGATTATCGCATTCTCCACTACCCGGAAGAGGCCATAAATCCATCTTTATTTTTCGCTGAATATATATTATTTTCCTTATCTGATGAAATGACGTTTTTATTACTCATTGCTAAATGCCATGGGCGCATTAAGAAAGTTTCATTGCTGCTGATTCTAGACGACGGTTTCATTATTTTTGGATGGGCATGCCGTTGACGTTTCAAAATGTTCCACCGCCGATTGAAATACATCAATATCGCCAAATTCTTCATTTTTTTTCGATGAGTTCTTCCATCCATATATCCTAGGATTTCATTTTCTTGTTTTTTTACAGTTTTACAGTTTTTTTTGCAGTTCTATGAGCATCTAGCTCCTTCCGGGATAGTCTGTGGAGTCTGATCACGGAAGAACAAAGATATCTACAAAGTTTCATGAGTTTTGTCACATATTCGTGAAAGATTCGGTTATCGATATATGTATAGAGAATGTGGTTTTGAAGATAATAAACTGTAATCTAAGACATGAATAAATCATGGATTACATGAAAGCCACAGATTAAAGCAAACCTAAAGTGTTCAATATAATGAGATGGCACCTATTAATTGCATTAATCGTAGGATGAATTTGTTGAAATCAAGGTGATCGCATATTAGTGCCGGGGTCACCAAAGAAGTTATTGCTGGAATGATAACCATGCAATGCTCAGTAGAAAATCTTACCAGTGACGCTAGAAATTATTTTCCTCGAAGCATTTATAAATATATTAATGTAATAAAAATATTTGGTAGAATTTTCACAATTTTCGAAAAGTATCAAGAAAACATTAATTTATTGATTGTATTTGAGATCTTTTTATTAGATTCACTTCATTTCTAAATACAGAGTGAAGGTTGGTTTGCTGTTGCCAATGCATTGCCACGCCGAAAGGAGCTGACCTTGATCAGAAGAGGAGCTATGGGCTTGGAGCCGCTTGGGGTCAGCAGGTTAGTTGTACATTGCATGTATTAAAACATTGATAAACCGGGCTTGGAAGCATCAATACAAGTCGGATTATGGACTCGTCTATGTCGAGCGGTGATTTCATTTTCACGTATTTCGTCTCTTTATTTCGCTTTCAATTGTTTTCATTTTCTACATAAATAGCGTTAGAGTTTGTTGCAAAATTGCGACGCTGTATTTTTCGCTAATTGTGTTATTTAAGAAATGATGGCCTGCTCTGCAGAGATGCTCATCTTTCGCGCCATCGCCAATGTTATTTTGTGTCGTTATTATATATGTGTTGTGTATGAGTTAGTCTTTTGTTTGCTCAATTATTTGTTCTGTTTCTTAGATAACAAAAGTCATTCGTTTCAAAGTATTTACTGCATCTTGCCATTTCAGCATCTTTGGTGATTGTCTTGGAAGTGTAAAGAAGGGACCTATGATGAGAAGGTATTTCAAGCGCCCAAAGGTTACTTTCTGTTTTTACTGTGCTCTTATTAGAGTGTAATTTCGCAGGTACTTGGCCTACTGCATTTCGATCTTCTTGCCGCCAGATCAAATTTCAAAAAGAGATTTTGCCTAGATGATTTGTTCCATAGACACTCTTACCTAGATGCTTCAATTCAAATTCTTCTTATGCATCTACTGCTATAAAAGCTACTTGCAATTTTCACCTTTGAACTAATTTGCATATGGATCTTTCTGTTTCTGTGAAGAGCCAATTATGTCTTCAACTACTGAGAAAACCAAACAAAATTCTAGCCTTCATATCTCAGTTTGCTCATCACAATTCTAAACTTCAAAGAATAATATACTATCTTTGTGTGAAGAAGGTTGGAGAGAATTCAGAGGTTGGGATCCTGCTGTTAATTTCTGATCACCGAATTTTAACAATCTTGCTTGTTGCTGTGTGTATATTCCACCATTTTCTGATTTACTACGGGATTTTACCTGCAATTTTCATTGCTAAAATTTTGAGAGGTTAAATTTTCCATATCTACCAAGAAAATGGTAATTAAGATGAAGATTAATTAACAAGGATTAAACTGAATAATCCTTGTAAGGTTTTGTTTTTATCTAACTTGAGTTCCAGC
The DNA here is from genome assembly GCA_034641835.2 of Pinus albicaulis. NCBI lineage: Eukaryota > Viridiplantae > Streptophyta > Pinopsida > Pinales > Pinaceae > Pinus > Pinus albicaulis. The sequence continues at coordinate 347,688 of JAXQQM020059358.1, read as the reverse complement.
TTAGCTTAGCCACAAGGATAGGATCATCTTGTTTCATAAATCAGAGCTGTGTTTTATAAAGTAAAGCTAGACATTCTTTTAAACCACAAATATAAATCACTCAAAATTCTCTGCATCAATAAAAAAACACTGCATGTGTTTTACTTATACTCTTGCACAAGTATCTCCTGATCATATTCGGTGAATGCTCCGGTTGGGAGTTTTTTATGTGTTTTGAGATATCCTTGAGTTAGGGGCACAAATCGAGCCGGATATACTGCGGAAAAACCCTTCGAACCTTTCCACCGGGCACTCCACTCATCCCCGCTGCACCTTAAGATTCCACGGAAGCACTTATCATATTAAATCCTTCAAACTCGCTTAGATGTGAGCTGGGAGAAAACAAGATTAGTTAACCGCTTAAGGTCTCTGTTAAGTTGGGGTCTAAAGACAGATAAACATTGTATTCTAAAAGACTATTACCTGTATTCTCATTGACCACATCTTCCCAACCTCCTAGAGTTCAACCAGCCTTCGCACAATTCCTGTTCGTTTCCTCGAAAATCTTCGCCTTTCGCGAAATCACAAATTGACATGTCCATTCGGGTCCAAGTCATTTGCGATTTGGTATCCAAAATCTACCCCGCGAAACTGCTGAAACTTGAGAATAGAGACCAACATCGCCGATTTCCTACATAACGTAGACAGAGCTACCGCCGCCCTTCCACTGCTCATCTTCACCATCATCTGGAACACTTCCACTTCAAACCACACTAATCTTCACGAGACATGAGCCAGAAGAATAGTCACCTTCACGTTCAGTGGCCCCATTATATGATATTAATAATACATATTGCCATTCAACAGGAAAGATGACGAATTATTTTACAGTTTTAAATGAAATTGATAATGAATCTATCAGTGTCGTATTTACCAAAGCTGAGACGTAGCACCGTGTTAACTCCACAACACTCAGTTTTCCATCAACATTCTTAAACAAATGGGAAGTAAGGAAACCTCTACGTACCACAAATCTTCGGGAGGTACAAGCTTATTGTACTAGATTTCAACAGCTGTATAATGCAATTTCAATCGAACTTCAAGGATCGCCTTAAATAAATTCGGTAGTTTGACCTGTATATTCGAGAAGAGTCTAGAATCTTCGAAGAGGGCTTCTTCTGAAACTCTGGAGTATACAAGGATGAGTATATATCTTTTAGAGAGAATTTCGGCTGTAGGTCAAAATGGAAAGAATGATGTTGCCGATGAAGAAAAATGAGTAGAGAGAAGACAGTCAAAATGTTCTCAAAACAACTGTTCAATCGTATCTAGCAGCCCAAACAGAATGGAGATGATCAAGAAATATTCCTCCTTTCATCGTAGCTTTATAGGTTAACAGATTGGGCCATGTCAGAAGATGATATAACCATTTAGTAGATGATGACTTCTGCATATAAATACAAGTTCGTATATTTATGAAGAAATGATAATGAGAATGTCTATCAAAAACATACTGCCATAGAATATATCCTAAGCAAATCTGAATCAACAAACCCCACACAAACCTTCGACAAACTCAAAATACATCGGCACCAAGTCTAAAATATCACCAGAGGTCGCATTCCCGCAATGGCACCAAAATGGTAAACAGAGCGCCAACTACAAGTACTAATGTACTCGTGAAAACAAGTAGATGCTATGCGAAAAGTGGCAAGAAATCAAATTGAAACACAAGAAAGAATCAAAACCTTTCGCCTCTAGAACAGACTAAAGATTAAAATCTTCGTCTCTTCGACGTAATGTTACCAAATATATATAGGTCTAGTGTCTGAATGTTTAAACTAGAAGATACCGAAGATACTACCTAATGATGACAACATCCAAGATTGAAGGAAAGTTCCAAGAAGGTCTCGCCCTTCCTTTTATGTAAAGAACATTCATGACAAAATTCGCATGTATATGCATGTTCTACAAAAGGTTGTTTACGTGCCAAGAGCGTAATGAGAGCTGGGTCTTAAATTACCAGATTTGATTGCTGCAGTTGGGCGTTCCAGGGATCTAGGCCCAAATCTGTTCTGTTTGTCATGGATGCTGTGGCCGGAGGTCCTCCAAGTATGGAATGTTTTTTATTTGTCTTGGGGCGCCATGCAGTCGGACATGACCTATGCACATCTCGGTTTTTTAACTAGTCCATCTGACATGTAAGACAATAAGTAATATGATTGCCTACTCTTCTCTATGCTTATGTTTATTCTGATTCTTTTATCATAATTAATGATGAAGCACTCATAGAATCAGTTCGTTTCAATAGAATCGATGGTTGAAATAAAGAGGGGAACATAAAGGGCCGAAATGCCCACCGAAATGATAGCAACTTAAGAGCTGTATCTGAACTCCAGCTATCAATCTGAGCTCAAAATTTGATGCTGCAGCATGTTGTCTCATGGGAATAAATGATAGCAACGCTCCACTAATAAACTGAATGTTTTTCCTCTCGAATTTCATGTATTTTGACGGGTCATGTACTCAAGATTAATGTACTGCGTAAAAATTGATAATCCAATGTTAATCATATCAATGTATCTATACTAAACTTTCAGTTGTTCCAACAACATATAGAAAGTATAACTTTCTTCTTAGTTTCTGTATTTTCGAAAAAATATTTCAAGAGACTGATTTATATAAATGCATTCTCAATTGTATTCAGGAAAATAATGGGAGTACAAATCACCCCAGATGAAATTAAGGTATTGCCATTGATCTTGAAAATATTTGAGGAGTACATCTTATCTTTTGTCCCATAAACGCTCACAATTTAGCCTAGTCTCCGCCAATGCTCGAGGACGAGCCACCTTCATACTCTAGGCCTATGTGATAAGAAATATTAAGTGTGTATTTGATGGAGATAAATACAGAAGACTCATAAATTCCGTAGTCGAAGAATTTTCAGACTACGATATACTTAGCTGAAGAAATATTTGGTGAAGAGAATTATCTTCACAAAGGTAAATATAAATCATCTCATCTAGAGCAAAGAATATAAAACAAATCAAGAAATGGAAATCCGCTTTCAGAATTATATCGCTCAGCGGCTCTGGCTCCTCTAGAGGAATCTACCTGATGCCAAACAAGTCGACCGTGGGAAAGGAGGAATAAAATCGGTGATTGATCAAATCGCCTAAAACTGCCAGCCACATTAAACTCAAATATTTGTAGGCCGTTTAAAGAATTTTCATGCTCTTGCATGGAGTTGTTAAGATCTTACCCTATAACACCGAAGAAGACAACATAAAATCCTCTTAAAGAAAACCAAAAAATTATCAAACAAAAACTTACAGAATTCCACTGCCTGTTATTGGTTAAGAAGGAAATTATGAAGGATGATGCCGGAGCACCCTATTATTTCGGCAAGTATCTAATCAGGCCGCTAGAAAGACGGAGAAATCGCTTTATTTCAGAATTTAAACAGCTTCATTAAAGGACAACTACTTTGCCCAAGATGGACATATTTTGCAAAGGGTGGTAAAATCTGTTTTCTTTGCTGCTGAAGCACTCAGTGGTATAATCACTGTATTACATTCGGGTACTTTTATGTATGTGGTACCGCCTTTGGTTTAATGAATGTTGAGCAATTTTCAGAGACATAATATAATACTCGAAGAATTGGGTTTCTTCACCTTATCTCGGAGCGATGGGAATCAGGTTTTCAAAAATCGCATGAAGAACACTTAGAACATTTGAGATATTTTCAGAAGTGCAGGCTCTAGATAATCTGAACCCAAGAAACATTGTTCTCCTGCGAAGGTAAGCTTCTTGGGCATATCACTTCTTCGGAAGGTAAAGATAGATCCCATGGTCGGCTATATTGTAAATCTCCCATCCTCGAACAAAGAGTTGCAGCTCTTTTCATAGGGAAGATTAACTTTTTGAGAAGGTCTATCCTGTAATGGCTCAGGAGTATCACAAACATGTTGAGTTAGGTGAGTAAGGGGTAAAATTGACAGCAGTAGCAAAGATTATTTTTTCGAATCGTGTGAAACAGCATTGTCAAAACATCGTTTTATAGCCCTGATATTTTTCAGTTTTTTATATCTTCCATTTTGCACGGAACATTTGAGAAGCTCGCTGTCCTTTATAAAATTCATTATGACAAGAGTACCCATTGCATTTTAGCAGCAGTATTGTAAATTTTCCCTTGACATTGAAAAAGCAGCTTTTGCTTTGGTGAAAGCTTTGCAGGTACATCCTTCAATTAATACATCACTTCTTTGTCCCAGGCTTCCGCTTGTTAAAGATATACTGCACCAGATCAGGATGGTAAAGAGTGCAAGTGGATTGCTGTTATTTGAATATGATTTAGAGATTAAACCTACCAGTTTCATCAAAATAAGGTCTAGCTAGGTTATCGAATACCAGGAGTTCTGATATTAATATGATTAATGTTGGACCTAAGCATTTCAATCCTTTGTCATGGGAGGATTATTTTGAGACTCTCCTTTTCGCATTTCGATATTGTTTATGTTTTGTTCAATTTAAATACACTGTGGTTTAAACTTTCAAGGCAAGATTCCTAAAAGCAGCCGAACTATTGCATTATTTGTTTTATCGGGAATGCTAGTGGTTTATCTTTGCTTGATGCGTAGATATATATTGTGGAATTCCATGCAAGGGGAGGCAATTACAACAAAAATTTTGAGGCCGTTTTTATTGGCCTAATTCTTTCCGATGTACACAAATGCATAAATTTCGCCAAATACAATCAGTTGAGGGCAAGAGAAAATTACCCTTTCCTCGCATCCAATTACGTTGAGTCCCCAATACCCCATAGGAGAAATCTCATCTACCATCCTCTTCAACATAAAATGTCAGCTACTGTGAATTATTTCACTAAGTGGATATTATCAGGATTAAAGCATCATAAAATTATAGAAACCACATCTGCATTTGTTGTCTCTAGCCAAATGTTGCATAATACACATTTAGATCAAAGAAAAATGCATCGAGCTCAAGCCATAAGTACGTATATTACAATATTGTTTTCCAAGGAATTTGCAGCTATTAACAAAGTTTAGTGAACATATTAAAGAATAAGTTGAGGACAAGTAGACATAAAATTCATTGCATCTGTGAATGAGCTGTGTTAATATTGAGCAAATCCATATATGTCATTTTCTTGTATATGGTACATAAATTTTTCTAATGTTTTCGTGTATTTATGAAAGTTAATTGAGACCTATAAGAACATATAATGTAATATTCATCTTCAAATAAGTAATGTGCAGAGGAAGTGTACTTCACAAAGCATTATTGCAAGCAAGATAGCATCAAGAGCATCTTGACAGAAGCATCATCAGGCCGGGGACAAACAGTGGGACTCTGTGGGAAGAAAGCATGGTATCTATGGCTTGGCTCTACTCCATTCATTAGTTAGTCGGAAACAATGCATATTTTACAGACCGAGTGGAGCAGAATTGTTTGGGGTCTGCCAATGCGTATTTGCGCACGTCTTAAATTGTTTCATGCTTGAAGTATTTTCATCTTTCACGTAGTCACATCCACCACAGAATTTGCCATGAAAATCGTTAGGCCACAAAAAAAGAAAAATGAAAAGAGGGCACGTCAAAGGTAGCACTTCCGAGGAATGAGTGTGCTTGTCGTCACTTGAAACGCACTTCTAATTGTCAAATAATCTGACTACTATTAATTTTCAAAGTTATATGGCGTTGATTTTCAAATCTACCTTGACTAATTAGCTTCACCTTCTGCCGAATAGGTAGCAGTTGATTTGTTAAATCGCTTGCTTGCAGTAGGGTAGAAATCAAGGTTCAAATGTCCAACAAATTTTCCAAAGACCACCAAACTATCACTCGAAGCCGACTGCCTAATTCGCCAGTATCCTGGAACAAGATATTAAAGATATCAACAAAAAGAAAAAGTATCAAGTGTTACAAAATGAAGGCCATACAAGAAACTTCAGACCTTGCCACCTTACTTCCAGTCAATTGTCTACAGACTACAGTCAAACGGCCCACTTGGCTGACGATTTTACCATGGCCCTAGAGAATGAAATTGATCCACCAAGAACAGAATAGGTAGAGGTCAATTGCCACCCACCGGTTCAAAGGAGAAATAAGGAGAAAATAGTTTCATCAGCCAAAGAATAAAATGCCGTGTTGGGTATTTATGCGCACTCGATGAAGAAAATGTTAGATCGACAAGTAGGAATACCATAACGGACATTCTTCCGCATGAAAGAAAGAGAGGATGGGTCAGCGTCCCGCAGGAATCAAGTCCCAATTCTGATGCCTTCAGTGAGCGTCCTTCGGAACATTCACCGCGGCTACCTTTGCGTTCTTCATTGCACCGCGCCTAAAATCGTTATACCGCTGGAGGGATTCCAACTATCGCTTGTCTCTACATACGCTCCTTCGCTTCTTCGATAAAAGCATGAAATCCAAGTTGCACAGATCTTCCTCCTTTTTCCTCCTCTTTCCATCTTCCTTTCATTTCTTCAAATTTTTCACATAAACTCCATCAAACCCTTTATATTCTTACTTCATTTACCCATTTCTCCGCCTATCGGTCTTCTCTTTGCAAAATATTTAAAATAGAAAATATTTTCTATGCTAGTTTTAGCTCTTAAAGTTAAAGCTCTTCGTTATTTTCATATACGTTTTAATACTGCTATGACCGCCAGACTCGTGAATAATTATTGAAAAAACGAAAACGCAATATCTTTGTTTTCCACAAAGAAAATCATATTGTACTTGCCGATTCCCGACACTACGCGAGGTACTGCATCTCTCTGTACGCTTATTTTCACTGTTATCGCGACAATTTACTTCGGTTTTTTAGATGTTAAGAATGATTTACCACGCCGCGACACGCAGTCACCTGTACCGCCGCGGCCATCTTCACGCCGCTAAACCTTGTCCTGCTGCCGGAGGCCGCCGCCGATTCACCGTCTTCCTCATGTTCATTTTCTTCAATTCGACCGGTTTCCAGCAACAAGTTAGTTTCCACATTCAAGAGTCGACTCATCGCCGATTTCCCAGTATCGACGGCCATCGTCTTCGAGCCCGCTGCCCAATCTTCACGCTGAATGTCAGCCTCAACTGAAATGCTGATCATCATCGCCAAATTTGCGATGCCGCCGACAAGCCCGACCATAAGATTTCCATTTTCCAGCGCGCAGTTTTGGTTGCCATGAAGATCTACATTAAATTCTTCGTGAAGTCGAGAGTTGGAACAATCTACAGTTTCATGAGCTTTGGTTACATATCCGCCTCAAGTGGGAGCCTGAATAATGCCATCGGCATCGTATGCAGAAAATACGGCCGAAAGTTTGAAGAACGTAATAAAATACAACGTTAGCTTTATGTGAATTAAATTGGCGGGATTGCCTAAGACGTGTTAAAAGCCTAATCTCGCCGCATCATGATTGTGCAAACCTAAAATAGATGTTTGTCGCCATACTTTGAGGTAAGTGATTTTCAATTACAAGGTGCACCTATTGTCTGCATCGGTTAATTACTTGTTGGAATGTGTGATCAAATTTTCAATAAATAAAGACGCATCGATTAACGACAGTAGAGTAATTCTAAATGCGACAGCTAGAAGCTCAAAGGTCAACATATTTTCCTCGAGCTTACTTCTTATGTCATATTGTTTTAATGCACACTGAATTTCTTCATTGCCCACGAGAATGAAATACAATTTCGATGGATACTCTAATCTTTATTAGATCTCACCTCTCATTCTTCTATAAATACTTAAATAGAAGATGAGTGAAGGGTTGTTTTTTGTTAGTTAAATTGTTTTAGCTACATGGGCTCTTGGCACAAATAGCCAGGTTAGGCTAGAAGACAGATAGAAATTCATTGACTTGAAGATTGTAAATCGGCTTGCAGCACTCAATGTTTATTTATATCTGCCTATATTTATGGTGGACTTCATCAGAACTTGTCTTTACGTTTTCAATTTGTTATTTTCTATCATAGCACGCTTAACAAGAAAGGATTCTTCGCCGAGTCCTTACGTTTTTCTACCGTTATTTTAAGAAATGATTTACCTTCAGCCTAGTTACTGTAGAGGCGTTTCCCTCATCTTTCGCCACTGCCGCACGTTACTTTAAATGTTACTTTCATGATAAATAGTATGAATGACCGAGAAATCGTGTTACCTCGGTGTTTGTTTGCTCACGTTTGTTCGTTTTCCTTAGACAAAACTCGACTAGTTTCAAAAATTTACAGATCTTGCCATTTCAGCAGGATTGTTCTAGTAACTAAAGAAGGACTAAGATGAGGGTGGCTGCCACAAAGTAGTTCTCGCTCTTCAGCGTTGCCTTTAGCTTCGTTTTTACTGTGTTCTATTAGGGTGAATAAAAAATGTTAGTTTCAAAGTACTTACAACTCTAGTTTACATTTCTATGTTTTTCTAGAAAAATTCTGCCTGTTAGTCACTTGCTTACTTACTGCATCTCAGCTCTTTGTTCGCACCAGCAAATTCCTCTTTGTGTATCATCCATTTATAAACAAATAAAATATTTAGGCCTGTATTTGCCCCATAGATACTTCTTGAACTCGGATGCCAATAAATTCTTTATGATTCAATGGATTGAAACCTCGCCATCATATATTTTGGGAATCAAAGTTTATTTTGTCTCTTCAATTTTTTGGAATTCAATTTTTGGTATTAGTAGATCTTTCTGCCTTGCTGTGAGAGCAAATTGCACCATTCAACAAAATCCCTTATCTCATAATTAGCCTAATATTGTCAATTTAAACTAAAGATACTATCCATCTTGTATATATTGGAGAGACCCTTCTCCGATGTGAGGGCTAGATCAATCCCAGTGTTGGTTGAAATGATGTTAATCCGTGATTGGATTCCCTTTACTCACATTTTCTGTTACTGCAGACCTAATCAGAGCAATACGAAGCAGCCAAGAAACAGAGGAGGTGGGTGAGCGCTGTCGATCTGCAGCAGGCAGGACTTTCCTAGGGACTGCAGACGGGCGCAGCGCGCGGTCAAGTCGTGCAGGTAGGCGTGCGGAACTTCTTCGCAGGCATCCGCAAGGTACAGCCCGCACGATTCGAGCCAGCTTGCAGGTCGTTATGAAGCATCGTGAGGTAAGACGAAAGTTGGAGAAAGTGCGATGGGACGTTAACCATTACAGATGAGGAGCGGATACTGCATTTGAGCCGCTGCATGTCTGAAATATTTGTGCTACAGGACACGGTAAAGATGCGTTTATGATACTCAGGTGAATTTAAAATGTCGGGGCTAGTTAATGATTGTCGTCGTAGCTATCTTTCAAAGAGCAAGGTGTTTGACAAACTTATGTTTCTATTGTTTATGAAACATAGGCGTAATCTATTATTAATCGTATAAGGAAAGAGAATGGGGATGTGATGATGATATGTTGAAAGAAATATTTGATTAACTAATTTAACAAGTGTTGCTATGAAGTCTGGCTACTTGAGTATTACGGTGGAGAAGTGATGGAAGACTCTATAGCACGGTGCTGAAGAATGATGACAGCATTTCATTATAGCATTGATGGTGGACTTATTTCATTAGATACAGGCATGTATAGAAAGTTCTAGATCTAATCTCATGAATAGCATTCAGGTTGCTATTCATATATGAGTCAAGGATGGATGATTCGAGGATGTGTGATGCAGATTGAGAGGCATTTGGAATAAGCACGTGGGATCAGCATTGTTAGATGAATCACATGAAAATTTTCAGAAGTGACAGAGGAGGAATTTTTGTTAGAAAATGACGATGCATTGATGAGGACGCCGCTTGAGGAGCTGCAGTTTTCAATTGAGCATCTCCGGGGAGATGACCATATGCAGGATTTAGAGAAGATGACTTTTCCACACATACACTCATGATGGGCCCCAGTACATTGGAGAAGCAAGGGGAGAATTCTTGTTGTGGCCTAGGGCCTAGACCTCAAGCCTAGAACTAGCCCCCATGACAAGGTTTGAACTTGATGCTCGTGATAGACGGCCGCCCTAGTCACATAAAACTGTGCTAGAGGCTGGCATGACTCATGGACTCACTTATGGGTAGGTACATTGTAGGCATGTCAACTCTTGGCGCACCTTTGATGGGGAGAAGCCTTGGAGGAGCAATTCATTGATGAGATGGTAGGAGTGACCGAGGGAACTACCAGATTTAGACTCAGGGTTTACTGATGGACACATTGAACCAGTCAAGGCCACATCAGGCATGCAGGCCATGTGAGACATTATGCAGTGCACTTACTGCGCCCACTATGAGTACCAAGAAGGAATTATACTCGAGTATTATTGGTGCTACATGGAGAACAATGAGTGTATGTTCACTTCCTACAACAAGAATTGTTTGATGAGCAGCTCTACGAGCACATATGACTCTTTGCAAGGTGAGAACAACTTGCAGACTCTGGCAGCCAGCAGCTTGCCAACGTTTCTTTGATAGCTACGAGTGATGGAGTTCACCATTGGTGTTTCACTACAATGATACAAGCACTGCTCATCGAGGAATCGGATCGGTAGATCGCTTGATGCACTATGGGAGTTACCTTTCGAGCAAGGAAAGGTGCTGTCAGGTCAGCGTGGAGGGTGTCTATGAGCGCCGGGTCGGACAGCAGGAGGGTGGCGCAAAGAATGCTGTACATGCCTGCTGCCAGCTGATTTCCCCATCTTCAGTGTCTTCGCTGCAACTGGTTGGGGGGGGGCCTACAGGCCTGCAGTTAGACGTTGTGTCTTGTGCAACATGTACGTTTCTTCTTGCTTGCCTTCATTGCCGGGTGGCTGTCGCTTCCAGGGTTCAAGGAAACGGCTGGGGTTCGGTCGAGGCAGGCCAGAGTAAAATGCTATTAGGATGCCTTCGGCAGCCTTGCGTGTCTTTCACTCGATCTTCCCAGGGCCTCAGCAGGAGCCGTGAGGGTTTTGCCGAGCTGCCGAGTCGGTCGTGAGGGAGGCCGCAGACGCTGTTAGATCATCATAGCGCCTAGTTGTCACGCCTATACCTGCCCAACCACGCTTGCACGGTGCGGGGACCCACCGCATTTTCTATATAGACAATTTCTAGGGGCAACACTCTGTTAGCATTAATCAGCAGTTCTCCTCGATAGGTGGGAAATAAACATTAAAATCATTATCAACTAATAAGTATGCTCATACATTGGTGTATAAGTAATTCCCATTAATGATAAATATGAAATAATAAGCCTAACTGATAAGCCACTGCAAAAGGCAAAGGTTTTGACCAAGTTTAGCAAAGCACAATATCAGTCCAGCATGTTGTCATTTAATCATCGTAATAAACCTTTACATCCGCATCAAAATTTGTGATTTCGGTCACAGTTCGCACTAGCAAATCGCTTTAGATTGCCGCCCCGAAGCCTTCGTAGGCTCATCGCATGCATTGCACCCCGCGCCCGGGCCACCACGCACTTGGACGAGGTACTCACGAGCGCTCGGCTCGGTTTTCGCCGCATCGCTGTAGAGGCCAGCAGGCAACCCAACTTCCGCCAGCGCTGGTCGGGCGCGTGAGGGCGCCTGCCTGTGCGGCGCCAGTCGTCGCTTAGTTGCATTTGCTTGCGCGACACTGCAGCCGCACGCCGGAGCGAGCCCGCTTAAATGCTTAAGGCCTCAAGTTTCGGGCTTGGCAGCCGGCTCAGGGGTGGAGGGCATCCGCCTGGTCGGCAGCACTGGGTGGAGCTGCACTGATTTGTTAGGACGCCGGGGCTGAAGATTCAGCTGCCTCATGGTTGCTTGCTCCTATAAAGGCCCGTTTGGTCGGGTCGCTGGTCAGGCTGTGAGGGGCGTCACTGGCTCTGCCATGGTCGGCGAGGGCGGCCTATCTGGCTGGCTGGCCGTTGGTCGGTGGGCGTCTGTCGGGGGTTGCCTGCTGGTCGCTGAAGGAGGGGTCTGCTCGGGGCTGGCCGGTCGTGCTGTGAGGGCGTCCGTTCGAAGCCATTTGGCCTAAGGGCGTCCGTCGGCTGCCAAGCGACCCGAGGGCGTCTGCCGGCCGGCCGGGTCGGTGGGCGCGTCGTGTGAGGGCGTCTGTTGATCGGGCCGGTGGGCGTGCCGCGGAGGGGCGTCCATTCGGTCGGGTCATTTGGCCGTGCCGGTGAGGGCGTCCGTCAGTCGGCCGGGCTGGGCCGTTTGGCCGTGCCGGTGAGGGCGTCCGTTTCAGGTTGGTCGGCCGCTGGCCCGGTGGCCCATTCGGTGGGCACATAGCGAGGGTATCTTCAAGGGATTTAGCAGTTGTGGACTGCTCTCACTGGCGCTACCTTTGTTCCCATGTTCGGCGCCGGTCGTTGCCGAGCAGGAGGGCGTCTGGCCTGGTCGCTGCGGCTGCGGAGGGCGCCCAAAGAGCCGTTGGCTGCGGCCGCGTTCGCTGTCGTCGGGCTGCGCAACTGAAATTTAAAGGCAGTCAGGATCGCCAAAATTTGTGCATCGCGCCAAAATGCTTGCTCGCTGTTCAGTCGTTGCCGTACGCATCGCGCCGTCGTGGTCAATGTTGTTCGAGGTTTTTCGCGCATTTGCAGCACGCGTGCCTGTACACATCCGGCGTCATTGTCGCTTGCTCATTGAGTGCCCGCTTGTCGTCGTTTGCCGCAACGTGATGCCCGCTGCGCCGTTACCGCGTCGATAAACATTACCGTAGTCAGTTATGCCCCATTTAAGCGGCCTGCCAGCGGGCGTTGCCGGCGCCACCGGGAAGGTCGTAATGCGATGCCCATTCACCGCCAGCGTGCCGGGCATGTCACCGGGTCGCGTTTGTTGTATACAGATATCGCCGGATGTTCACGCTTACTTCAGGGCTGCCAGCCTGATTACGGTGCCAGGATCGCCGCAGGGTGACGCTCCGGCAAATGATTTGCTCAGTTCCCATGCGCTCGCTGGTGGCCGCCTGGTGATGTTGCCGGGCAATGCGATACGGGATCGCCCGTTGGTCGTCAGTTCCTGAAGGTTAGATCGCCGTGCCTTGTGCACACGCTGCCGCTTCATTTTCATTGCTGGCGCGCCCGCGTTTCAGAGGTCGCGATACGCACGCCTTGTTAGTTCAGGCGCGCTTATCAGATTTTCAGAAAGGTGGTTACCGGCTCTGCCAAGACGGCTCAAATGTCACTTCTTCTCCACGTCAATTTTGCATATGAGTGTATCGCTGGGTTATATTGCCGCCCGCTCTGTTTTTCTTAGCATTTGGATGGGGTTGTTGTGCGTATTTCATGATTGTCATTTTCAAGTTGGTTGAAATGCTCTCCGGCACTCTTCGCATTTGTCACACGCATTTTTGTGAAACCGCCGCTTTTCTATGTCGCCAAGAGTACGTTTATCACGCTCTTCTATATTACGCCGCCTTTAGTTGTTGGAGCAATTCTCGGCTATGCACCGCTTTTGCCGTACTGTCATTTTGCACGTTTAATTTTCCACTTACTTGCATTTACGAAATGTGACAATATAACCAGCGTAAAGAGTTACCGTCAGACGAGTTGATGAGGCGTCGCCGCGTGGCCTGATAGTAATAGCCGCCTTCGCGTCTCTGGTTCGCCGAGCTCTCGCTGGTTGTTCGTTCTCCTTTCGCGCGGGTTGGAGTGTGCAGTTTTTGTTCGCGCTGCGAGGCCGCTCACCGTAGGGTTGATTTCGCAAAGGTAATAGGGTGTCACATGTCTTTGTCATTGTAGGTCATCTTCCATCTTACATGAGCGGGACAATTTGCCATGTTGTACCCGGAGGTATGCAGTAAGATTTTACCTTCGCTTCGCAGCCAGAGTTGATCGCCATGACACCGCAAGTCGCCATGTTGTCTTGCCTCTTCGCCACGCCAGTTACCTCGCCGATGTTGGCGCTATATTGTTCAATTCCTCCTCTGTATTGGGAGAGTGTGCTTGTTCATCGCTGCGAAATGTTCTTCAGCTATAGCTATCTTCCTTCTTTATGGGGATTTTCGTGTGAAAGGTGGTTATAATCGAAGTTGTTTACTGGTAGTGGTTCAAAGAGTGGTTTTGGGTCATTTGTAGTCGCGACTTCATCTTCTCCGCATGTTGATGAGCGGGTCTCAAGGCCATGCTTGTACCCGGAGGCATATGTGAAAAGATTTTACGTATTGATGAGGTCGCTTCGGTTTTCGCAGACAATCAGCCGGTCGCTTCTATGTCGTCTTCGTGTTCTTGCTTGCATTGCTATTCATTGCCACTCTTCGCTATATTGTTCATCACCCGCTTTGGTGGGTTGGAGAAATTGCTGTTGCCTGTAGCCACCTCCTCCCAAGCTGGGATTGGTGTGAAGTGTTGTGTTTGTCGGGGGTGTTCTAGCATATGGCCTGTATCAGTACCCTCCAATTTTCTTCATTTACTCAGAGGCGCATGAGTGGTGGAATGTTTGGCCATGTTGTGTATATGTGAAAGAGCAATTCTTCTACTTTCTGCAGTCTTCAGATTTGATGAGGTCATTTCAGGTAATTCTTTACTCACTGCCGTCGGCTGCAACTTCTGTATTTTTGTGTTGCCAGTATTCTGCCATGTTGATTTTCATTCAGTATTGTTCACTTCTCCTTAGGCCGGGTTAGAGGTGTTTTGTCTCGTTGCCCATTCCTCCACCCTCTTTTGGGTGGGGAGTTGATTTTCGTGTATTATATCAGAGTTGCTTGTTCAGTGGTGCCTTGGGTCATTTGCTTTCCATCTCCATGAGTGGTAATGTTAAGCACATACAACTTTCGGGAGGCATATGCAAGAGTTGTTTTCTGCCAGGCTAGAGTTGATTTGCAGGCTTGAGACAATCGGATGGTCGTTTATGTACGTTCGGGGTTTCTTTGGCCATTCTCCATTGTCTCCCGTTCGATGTTATTCTTCGTTATATTGAAGAATTCTTCTTTTGTAGTTTTTGTTGAGAGGTGGGCTTTTGTCTGCTTGGCTACAGCTGCCTCCGTTGTTTCATCTTCCTCCTTGTTGGGGGAAATGAAGTGTGAAAGGTGGCACAGAATTTAGTTGTTGTGTGCTCGGTCTTGGCCTGACATTCCTCCCCATCTAATGGGCAGCACATGGTTTTTAATATTGCTGATGTCTTCGGAGTATATGTGAAAGAGTTGGCTGCTGCCAGGTTTCACGGAAAGTTGGATGAGGTTGCTGCAGGTGCTCCTGAGACACCGTCTAGCTTGTCTCAAGGAGCCACACACAAAGAATCTCTCATCCAACTCCGAGAACACAGAGCGAAATCCAAGTAACTATTTTCACATATGCCTCCCAGATCTAGCATGGCCAACATTACCGCTCATGTGCTACCGAGTGGAGATGGAGAGAATATGAATGTCAACCACCCTACAAATGACCCAAGGCCATTCTTCAGGCACACCAGAACGAGCAACTAAATTTACCAACCCACCTTTCACACAAAAATCCAACCCCTCCCCCCAACAAAAGGGGAGGAGGTGAACAATATAGCGAGGAGCCGATTTCGCGAAGCCAACGAGACAAAAGCCCACCTCTCCAACCCAACAAAAAGGGAGGAGGTGAACACAGAAGGAAGAGCCAACATCGACGGAGCTAATGAGTGAGCAAGGGGCACGAGAGCGACATGTGCGACCATCCGCCTGTTCCCCAAGGAGCCACAATGCAGCGACCCCATCCAACCTCCGAGAACAATGTGAGCGGAAGGGCACCTTCATATGCCTCTGTGACAAGCATGGCCAACATTACCACTATGCGCTACCGAGTGGGGATGGAGAGAAGATGACAACGCCGATGACCCTACAACACCCAAGGCCACTCTTCAGCACACCAACAAACAACTCGCTACCAACCCACCTTCACACGAAAATCCAACCCCTCCCCCCACCAAAAGGGAGGAGGTGAACACATAGCGAGGAGCCGATTTCATGAAGCCAACGACAAAAGCACACCTCTCCAACCGACCAAAAAGGAGGAGGTGAACAATATAGTGAAGAGCCAACATCATCTGGTTTCAACGAGCGAGCAAGGGGCACGAGAGAGACAGCGAATCGCCGCCTGTCTCAAGGAGCCACACAGTGACTCATCCAAATCCGAGAACACAAGAGAGTGGAAGGGTAACTCTTTTCACATATGCCTCCCAAAGACAAGCATGCACAATGATACGACCATGCGCCACTCAGTGGGATGGAGAGAAGATGAGAAAGCCGACGACCCCGAAAATGACCCAAGGCCACTCTTCGTGCACACCCGAACAAACAACTCGCTACCAACCCACCTTTCACACGAAAATTCAACCCTCCCCCACCAAAAGGGGAGGAGGTGAACAATATAGCCAGGAGCCAATTTCACGAAGCCAACGAGACAAAAGCACACCTCTCCAACCTCACCAAAACTGAGAGGCAGAACACATAGCGAGGAGCCAACATCGACGGAGCTAACGAGCAAGCAAGGGGCACGAGAGCCGACATAGGCGACCGGCCGCCTGTCTCAAGGAGCCACACATGACTCATCCAATCCCGGAACACAGAGCGAAGGTAAATCTTTTCTCACATATGCCTCCCGCACAAGCATGGCCAACATTACCGCTCATGCGCTACCGAGTGGGGATGGAGAGAAGATGAGAGTCGACGACCCTACAAATGACCTAAGGCCACTCTTCTCGTGCACACCCGAACAAACAACTCGCGCTACCAACCCACCTTTCACACGAAAATATCTAACCCCTCCCCCACTCAAAGGGGAGGAGGTGAAAAATATAGCGAGGAGCCGATTTCACGAAGCCAATGAGACAAAAGCACACCTCTCCCAACCCACCAAAAAGGGAGGAGGTGAACAATATAGCGAAGAGCCAACATCGACGGAGCTAACGAGGAGTACAGGCACCAGAGCAACATAGACTTGCCGCCTGTCCTTCACATTACGTAGCGTACCTCATCCAACTCCGAGAACACAAGAGCGAAGGGTAAATCTTTTCACATATGCCTCCCAGGACAAGCATGGCCAACATTACCGCTCATGCGCTAGCCCCAGTGGGGATGGAGAGAAGATGAGAGTCGACGACCCTACAAATGACCCAAGGCTACCCTTCTGTGCACACCCGAACAAACAACTCAGCTTACCAACCCACCTTTCACACGAAAATTCAACTCTCCCCCACCAAAAGGGGAGGAGGTGAACAATATAGCGAGGAGCCGATTTCACGAAGCCAACGAGACAAAGCACACCTCTCCAACCCACCAAAAAGGGAGGAGGTGAACAATATAGCGAAGAGCCAACATCGACGGGAGGCCAACGAGCGAGCAAGGGGCACGAGAGCGACATAGCGACCGGGGCGAGCTGTATCAAGGAGCCACACAGCGACTCCATCCAATCCCCCGAGAACACAGAGTAGAAGGGTAACTCCTTTTACATATGCCTCCTGTGACAAGCATGGCTACATTACCGGGGCCATGCGCTACCGAGTGGGGATGGAGAGAAGATGAGAGTCGACGACCCTACAAATGACCGAGGCCACTCTTCGGTGCACACCAACAAAACCTGGGCGACCAACCCACCTTTCACACGAAAATTCAACCCCCTCCCCCCACAAGCAAGCAAAAAGGGAGGAGAAGAACAATATAGAGAAGAGCCGACATCGACGGGAGCCAACGAGCCACATGTAAAAACGCCGTCTTCAACAGCAAACGTGTGGGACCAAGGGCACGAGAGTATTACCTGAGAGCCGAGCCCAACAACGCCACAAAGGCCAATCATCTCAAAGAGCCACACACAACAACCCCATCCAAATGCTAGAAAACATAGGACGGGAGAGATCGTTCAAACATGCCCAAGGAATTCCAGCATGGCCACACACGCTCATATGCTACCGAGTGGTGATGGAGAGAAGAAGTCGACGACCCTACAAATGACCCAAGGCCATTCTTCAAAAATAACCGAGCAAAACAACTCACTACCAACCCACCTTTCACACGAAAGAAAATCTTACAAGCGACCCTCGCATAAAACAAGGCGACCAAAACGGCCCCGTCCGTGCGACTCACCGGGCGACACGAGCGCCCCGAACGGCGAACACACATGGGAGAAAATGGAAACTGGGCCGCCGATGTGCACAAGGCACCAAAATACAACTTAGCAAATATATCACGGGTGCCCCTGCCAAACGACCCGACCCGAACGGAGGACCTCACCCGCACGACCAAACGACCCGACTCGAACGAACGCCCTCACCCGGGCGACACGCGCGCACCCACCCGAACGGACGCACATGGGAGCAAAGGGCAAATGGGTCGGCCGGGACGTGCACAAGGCACCCAAGCACACAACTTAGCAACCGACACGGCGCCTCGGCCAAACGACCCGACCCGAACGGACGCCCTCACACCGCACGCCCACCCGAACGATGCCATTGTGCCGCACGACCAAACGACCCGACCCGAACGACGCCCCTACCCGCACGACCGAAGGACCCGACCCGCCGGACGCCTCCTCGGCCCGCACGACCGAATGACCCGACCCGGTGACGAACGCCCTCGCCGGGCACGCCCACCCCGACCCGACGCCATCGTGCCGTACGACCAAACGACCGACGAATGCAAACCCTCTCCTGCAAGACGACGAACGACTCCGACCCCGAACGGACGCCCTCACCCCGCACGACCGACGACCATTAAACGGACGCACATGGAGCAACCCGCAAACGGGCCGCCCGGATGTGTACAAGGCAACGGGCGCCGTTGCCTAGCACCACACGGCGCCTCGGCCAAACGACTCGACTCCGACCCGAACGGACGCCCTCGCCGGCACACCCGACCCGAACGGCATCGCCTCACTCCGAAGACGACCGAACGACCCGACCCGAACGGACGCACATGGGAGCAACCAAGAACTTGCCGCCCGGACGTGCACAAGGCACCCGGCGGTCACGACTTAGTACCTTAACACGGCGCCGGCCAAACGACCCGAATTCGACCCGAACGGACGCCCCCACCCGCACGACCGGGAACGACTCCGACCCGGCGAACGCACGCCCCTCACTCCGCACGACCGAACGACTCCGACCCCGAACGGACGCCCTCACCCCAAGACGACCGAACGACTCGACCCAAACGGACGCCCCTCACCCGACACGCACCGAACGACCCGACCCGAACGGACGCTCACCCTACGGCGCCCGACCAAACGGACGCATGGGAGCAAAGGCAACGGCCGGCCTTGACGGCAGTCAAGGCACCCGGCGTCACAACTGCTGTGGGACCGATTGACGACGCCTCTCACCCGCACGACCGAATGACCCGACCCGACCCGACTCCGAACGGACGCCCACCCGGCAAGACGCCCACTCCGAATGGACGGCCAAACGACCGACTCCGACTCCGACCCGACGCCCTCACCCTAAGACGACCAAACGACCCAACCCGACCCGGACCAATCCGGGACGCCCTCACCGCACGACCAAATGACCCGACCCGAATGGACGCCCTCACCCGCACGCCCACCCGACCCGATCCGAACAGAGCCGCCCTCACACCCGCACGCCCACCCGACCCGACCCGACCCGAACGGACGCCGGCCAAACCGACTCCGACCCGACCCGAACGGACGCCCTTGGGCCAAACGACTCCGAACGGACACCCTCACCCGCACGACCAAATGACCCGAACGGATGCCCTCACCGCACGACCAAACGAACCGGCCCGAACGGACGCTCTTGGGCCAAACGACCCGACTCCAACCCGAATGGACGCCCTCACCCGCCACGACCAAACGACCCGACTCCGAACGGAGCGCCCTCATCCGCACGACCAAACGACCCGACCAAACGGACGCACATGGGAGCAAATCCAAGAACGGCCGCTTCTGATGTGCACAAGGCACCCGGCGGTCACAACTTAGCAACCGACGGGACGGCGCCTCCCACCAAATGGCCCGACCCGAACGGATGCCCTCACCCGGCGTCACACGCGCCCGCCCGACCGAACGACGCACATGGGAGCAAACGCACAACCAAGTCAGCTTCCGGGACGTGCACAAGGCAACGGGTCAGCACCAGGGGCAAATCCGATACCGCACCCCTTGGCCCAAACGACCGAATTCGAACGCCTGACAAGCCTCACCCGACGCGCCCACCCGACCCGAACGTTGTGCTTGGCTGCGTAGGGGCCGGTGACCCACAACCGGGCCGCCTTCCGCACGAACTCCACGATAGAGCGTGGGGTTGTCTCGTGAGCGTCCGAGTAAGAACATGCCGTAAATTGCGTAATGCGTATTGACGGGCCGCATCTAATCGTACAAACTTGGGAAGCGGATTGGACACACAGGGAGCCTGAGGGGACTGGTTTCCAACCGATTTGGTGTGCCGATTTGAGGACTTACAAAGACTTGGGAAGTTTTGTGCAGATATTCCCAAGGTTTATTCTGATGATCAAATGATCGCTCGTAGGCTAGTCGGATGGTTGACAAGCCTAGAGCTTGGTCAAAGGCTAACTTGCTCACAAGGAGCAGAAGGGCTTAAGGGCCGGGATTGGAACTTATTATTTCATTTATCAGTTTACAATATGGAATTGCCTTCCTCAGAGTAGGTGAGCATACTTGTGGATTGATAAAGATTTTGTGTTTATTTCCACATATCGAGAGAACCTTGGTTAATAACTAACAAGTGTTGCTAAAGGCGTAGTCTATATACTCGAGTATTTTAAAAGAAAAAGGATGGTAGTTGCCGCACCCGTCTATAAATAGGGTCAAAAGACACCGATGTATAGGGGCGTGACAACTAGGCGCACGGTGGTCACAACTTAGCATTTCGATACTCGCCTCTCCCCACGACCCGACTCGAACGCGTTTCCCGGGCGCCCACACGCACGACCCGACCCGCCTGTCTTAAGGCACAAAAGGAGAAAAAGGCAATCTGTCGCACTAACGTGCACAAGGCAATGTGGGCTGGCCACAACTTAGCATTTTTATACGGTCTCCTCACAACGACCCGACCCGAACACGTTCGGGGCACCCTCACACGGAACGACCCGACCCGCCCGAACTAAGGCACAAGGGAGCAAACGTAAAACGGGTCGTATGAACGCACAAGGCACACGAGCACACAACTTAGCATTTTTTATAATGGCCTCCCTTTATGGGCACGGTGTCCACCGACCCGCTCCCGAACGAAGGCACAAGGGAGCAAATCGAGAATGTCTGCCGCGCGAACGTGTACAAGGTACGCGCTGGCCACAACTTAGCATTTTTATAATGGCTGACTTCACACCTGGTCCGACCCGAACGCGTTTCCGGGCACTTCACGCGACCCGACCCGCCTCGAACGATTTCGTCTGGCTGTATGCATCCCATAGTGGCATCAAAAAATCAAGACCTCTCGCCCTGATCTCAGCCTCGCGGGAACTGATGCATCAAAATATCATTGTAGTATGAAGCCCGCAATGAATGAAACTCCATCATAAACCCCCATGCATCGTCCTATCCAAAGAAAGGCATGCTTTTATTGCCTTACCAGGCCACCACAAGTTGTTCCCTAATTTCGCAAGTCATATGAATGTGCTCGTAGGTCGCTCTATCCAACTACCACTTGTCAAGCCAAAGTGAACAACACTCCACCATCTATAAAAGATCTCCATGTAGCACCAACAATCGATCATGCTCGCAAGATATTCCTTCTTGACACTCCAAGATGCTCATATGCAAGGACTCAAGAAGTGCACTCGCATAATGTCTCCACATAATGTCCCGCCATGCCCGTACAATGTACATGACTGCTTCATGTCCATCAAGAGTAGAATCGCCCAACCCTAGTCACCATCATGTGTATAGTGCTGTGTCTCTGGCCACTTCTACCATCATCATGGGTACTTCCTCCAGCTCTTCCCCGCTAAAGGTGCTTCAAGAGTTCTCTGGTTGAAGCCATGAAGAAGTCTACCTGCATAATGTGCCCTACCACCAAGGTAGTCCATGAGTCATGCCGGGCACCTAGCCGCCCATGTGGCTAAGAATGACCCGATCTATCATGCAGATCATCAAGTTCCAACCTTGTCATGGAACTGAAACTTACTAGAGCGAGGTCACAAATTTCCTATCAAGGCTCTGGCACAAGAAATTTCCCCCTTGCTTCTCCAATGTACAAGGTTCCATCATAGTCATCTCGAGGAAAGGTCCTCCATGGTATTGGAAAAGAAGTCATCTTCTCTTTCCCATCCCCTCGCATATGGTCCATCTCCTGCATGCTCAATCAAAACACGAGCCATGTCTTCATGAAGAATCTCTAAGCGAGTGTCCTCCGTCCTCATCAATGTTCCCCGTAATGCTTCCGATCCCTGCATCGCCGGCCATAAAGTTCCTCCGATCGTCATTAATGGAAAATTTTCATGTGGTTCTATCCCCACGTTCGTAATAAGCCGGGTCCACGTTCAACTTGTTCCACGAGTTCTTCCTCAATCATATCCGCATCCTCAACATCCTCCTGGACCATCCATCACCGATGTCATGATGTGCTTCGTCCTCGGGTCCTCGGCTCATCAAGTTCGTCCTCGACTTCTACCACATCCGCAATATCCTTGTGAGAATCGTCCACCATCAATGCTTGTAATGTGTTTGGTCCTCGGTCCAACTTGTTCACGTCTTCTTCCTTCACTTTCAACCGTGCCATGGATTGCGCGCACTACCGCATTTCTCCTTTTCGTAATACTCAAGTATGTAGACTACGCCTTAGCAACACTTGTTAAATTAGTTAATCAAATGTTCTTTCAATGTGCGAAAACATGAACATCATCATCACATCCAGCGTTGTACTATTGCCATTAACAAGGGAGGGCACCCTTACGCTTAATAATGGGTCTGCCGATAATATGTTTCATAAATACGAAATAGAGTATAAGTTTCAATCCAGCAAAAAACCCCCTTTGCTCTTCGTTAAGCAAGTCACTTTTGTCCAAGTTGCAATGCTTGACAATCATTAACTAGCCCACAACAATCAAGCATAAATGACTAGAATTCACCTCGGAATATCCCGCATAAAACCTGCCTGGCAAGCCGCCGTGTGTCACCGCGTCCCGCATCGCAAATGATTTCGCACCTCCCGCGAGCTCTCCGCTGGCTCGTCCCAATCCGCTCCCCATCGCGCAGGTATATTCCGTCCCATCAAAACGCACCTCGCTTCCAACTTTCTAAGACTCAATCTGTCCTCACGATGCCTTCATAACGACCTCTCGACCCGGCTCGACCATCAGAAGGGACGCCCGCCCGACCCGACCCAGACCGGCGGGAGGCCCCGCGAGAAGCTCCGCACGCCCGCACGTATTTCGCACGACTTGACCCGCGCGCTGCCCGACTCCGACCCGTCTCCGCGAGAAGTGCATGCCCCCGCGGAGGAATTCGTGTGACGCCCGCACGTCAACAACCCGGACGACCCGCGCTCACCCCGCGTTCACCGCCGGCCGTGTTTCCCCCACCAACGAGCCTGGCTTTACCGTGGTGCTCCGCAGGTCTCCGTAACAAGAAATATTGGTAAAGTCCAATCACAGAGTTAACATCATTTCAACTAACTTTGGGATCTCTGTGGATCTAGCCCTTCCCGAATCCGGAGAGGGGATCTTCCATTACAACAAAGATGGATATTGTCTTTGAAGTTTAGGGTGATGATATTAGGCTAGTTATGAAGGCCAAGGGTTTTGTTTGGTTTTCTCGATGGTTGAACATAAATGGTACTTCCAGACTGAAAGATCTATATGCAAATTGGTTCAAAGGTGAGAAGTTATAAAGTGAACAAAATAAACTTTGATTCTAAAGTAATATGATGTATGTGCTCAATCCATCAAGCTATGGAGTCATAAGAGAATCTAGACTCTGAAGAACATCCTTGTGTTCAAGAGTAATCTATGGGCAAGTCATCTAGGCCTAAGGATCTCTAGGGAATTTAGATTGAGAATGGGATGATACAAAGAAAGGGAATTTAATGCATGCGTAACAAAGAGCAACCTGTAGATCCGGTAAGTACTTTGAACTAGCCACCTTTGACTGTGCACTTAAGAAAAACATAGAAGCAAACTAGGATCCGGTAAGTACTTTGAAACTAGCCACTTTGATACACTTCTAATAGAACACAAATTAAAAACAAAGGGAAACTTAAAGGCAACCTTTGGAGCTAGAACTAGCGAAGGTGGCTCACCTTTCTCCTCATCTTAAATCTCCTTACTTGCTACTTTCAAGACAATCACCAAGATAACACAGAATGGCCCAAGATCTGATAAGTACTTTGAAACTAGTCGCATTTTGACACATCCTAAGGAAACAGTATTGAATAGTTGAGCAACAAGAAAGTGACCTGTTGCATAACCTTTGATTTCCTCAAGCTCATTCTCAGTATGTTATGAAAGTAACATTTAAAAATAACATTCAAATAGCTGACTAAAAGATGAGGGAACGCCAAAGATCTCCGTGCTTAGACTTCCGAATTAAATCATTTCTTAAATAACACAATTAGAAGAAAACATTGGATAAAGATTTTTCAGCCGCAGAAAGTCACCGTTGCACAACAAACTCTAACACTGCTTTTAAACTGCTCTTTATAGTAGAAAATGAAAAACAAATTGAAAAATCGCAAATAAAAAGACAAGTTACGTTGAGAATAACATCACCATCACATAGACCAGGATCCCATAAATCACTTGTATTGAATGCTTCAAACCCATACAATCTTCAAGTCCAAATGGTTTAACACATCCTGTCTTTCCACAACCTAACCTATTCATATGTTGCAGCTCCAAGAGCCCATGAAACCACTATTTACAACAAGAGTTCTCCACTGTAAAGAAGGTCATTTCAAGAATTACATCAAGTAACCAACTAACAAAAACAACCCTTCACTCATCTTCTATTGAAGTATTTATAGAAGAATGAGGAGGTGAGATCTAATAAAAAGATCTCAAATTGCACCCAATTTAATTACTGTTTTCCCGACCTCGAGGCTCACATGAAGAAATTTACAGTGTTGCTATATCGCATTAATGTGTTTATACTTAAGAAGTAAGCTCGAGGAGAGCTTTATGTTGACCTTTGAGGCTCTGCGTACCGTTAGGTTACTTCCGTAAAACATTCCCGTCGTTGAAACTGGCAAAGAATAATCCTTTGGTTGTTCGAGGCATGTTTATCCGATCCCGTTCAATAAATTCATCCTCTGATTGAGCATTCGAGGCACAGTGGCACCGTGGTGGTTTCGAGAAATCACTTCGCTCAAAGTATGGCGTGGAGGCGATCCGTCCGTCGAACACTTTAGGTTTTGCCAATCCGTGTCCCGAGCTCTAGGGATTAGCTTCGAGCAACCGTCTAGCCGTAATCCCCAATTTATTCATAAACTCGCCGTTCAGTTTTATTCGTCTTCAAAACTCGATACTCTTCTCTCCGCTTCCGATATCGATGGCATCTTTCGAGCTCTTCACAGTGGACGTGCGGGTAAATTCAAAGCTCATGAAACTTAGATATCTTTGTTCTTCTCCGACATCGATTCCTAGACTTAATCTAAGGATCGTGAGTCGTCACCCCCATCCTTTAGATCTTCATAGAATGTTTTAGAAAAAAACCTTAAAACCTCATAGAAAAACAAGAAAATGAGGAAATCCTCGCGTTATATGGATAGACTCAGACGGAGGGCGAAGTGAGAATTTGAGTTGACGAGTCAGTTGATCATATTTCAATCAATCTAGCCAGATACTGAACATTCAACCTGGGGGAAAGGTGGACTGCATAACCAATCCAAGAACCAATGAGAGCCGCTGACCAAGGATCGACGGCGGGGGGATCCCGCTCTGAATGCGCCGGGAAGATTTAACGGGGCGAGCGAGTTCGTTAAAGGGTGAGCTGGAAAGGCGACTGGCGGACCGTTCTGATGGAGAGGCCCGTGATCCGACGGCCGCGACGAATCCCGCCGAGGGGCCATAGGACAAGGTTTAACGCGTGGAGATGGACACAGGCATACGGGGCTTTCTGGTGAGGTGGAGAACACGTGAGCCGCCGCCGTGTGGATCGTCGGGGCCACGCATAAAACCGCTCCGATGAAAGGTGGTGGCGGCATGAAACAAAAGAAAAATAAAACTGGGCCGCGCGAAAAAAAGGGGGGGGGGGGGGGGTCCACCAATGACGGATAATCTCGCGCCGGCCGATCCGAGGGACCGCATCGACTACCGAGTTTTAATATGATTTTCTTTGGTGGAAAAATAAAATAAACCCGTTCTCAAGGCTTTTCAAAGGTTTTCAATGCTTTTCTTGTGATAAATTATTTCGAGGGTTGTTACCGGGGCGGTCTTGGTAGCGTAGCGGTTCCTGGGCCAGTATTATGAATAGCGTAAAACGTGAAAAGGCCACTTAAGGGGCTAAAACCTAACGATAGAAACGCATGTTTTTCTATGGTTTTTAAATGATTTTTGCAAAAGGAGAAAGGTTCCGATAGGTTAAAAAGTGGGTTTTAACCTGAAATAGATTAAATGGAGGAATAAGGAATATAAAAGGGTTTGATGGAGTTTTTTATGAGTGAAAGGAGACTTGAAGAAATGAAGGAAAGATGGAAGAAGGGGAGAGAAAAAGGAGGAAGATGCAAGAATATTTGACTTGGATTTTCATGGAACATCGTAGGCAGAGGAGCAGATAGGTGTGTAACTGCCCCAAATAGTTTAATCTTATCACCGTACTTCTACCTGAATACTCTAGGCCTCAATTTTTCTTGAAGGCCGCAAAGAAAATTTAGCCACCACTCGAGATGATTGAAAAAATATATAGGTGGCTAACAAGGGTTCCACTGGGATGGTGCCTTCGAAGGCATCAAGAATTCGACTGAGCCCTCCTTCCGGGATGATGATCGGTGTCCGACCCATCACTTTCTCTTTCTTTCTTCTCGCAAAGAATAATGTCAGCTATGAAAGAGAGATGAATTTTCATCAATGAGCAAATTCTTACCTACCCTAATCCTACTGATCTAACATTTTTCTTCATCGCAGTGCACTTGGATTGGCAAACTTTAACACAACATTTTATTCTTTTGAAAGCAAAGTAAACTAATCTACTTCTACTCCTTATTTCTCCCCGAACCCCGACATGCTGGAGCTCAGATACCTTCTTGCTCATTCTAATGTTTGTTGGGATTAAACAAGCTAACAAATCTCTTCTATTCTAAATTTACACGTAAATTTAAAAAATAGTCAAGCCAAGATCGATTAGCTTGACTCGCTATGATCTATGGCATAAAGACAAGTCAGACATAGATTATTATTCGTTGCAAACTAAAATCAAAAGTGAAGGCTTAAGATCTCAAAGTTTCTGTCATGGCCTTTCCTTATTTTCATAGCTCTCTGTTTCGTTTTTTTCTTTTTGGTGAGCTATCTGCTTTCTCTTCTCGTCTAAGTTTTGAGCGAATTAGAACTTCAGTCCTTTCTTTCTCGGAATTCTGAATTGAGTAGTTTTAGTCATTTCTTGGAAAATTTGGTTCTGTGTCTTGAGTTTATTTGAACCTTGATTTCCTACCTCTACTCTTCTTACCGATAAGCCAAGATTAAAATCAGCTGGGCAAATCAACTTTGCTACTCCCACGTTGTAAAATTGAAAGCTAATTAGTCAAGATTAAAACAGCTTTTGGAAAATCAACTTTTCTACCCTATCAACGTAAAAAACAAAGCTAATTAGTCAAGATTAAACAATTCAATTAGAAGTGCGTTTCAAGGAGTGGCATTTAAGCTCGTACACTTTCGGCATCTACCATTTCTTTTTGGCATGGGGCCTTGCCTTTTTGTTTTTCATTTCGCTCTCTTTCATTTTTCTTTTTTTTTTGTATTTTGATTTTCATAACTTTAAATGCAATGGTGGATGAAATATTTACAAGTGGAAAAAGATGAAAATATCAAACATGAAACAATTTAAGACCTAAGAGTTTAAGCATCCTCGCCATCGATTGTGACCTCAAACAATTCTGCTCCACTCAGCTCCCGTAAGAATAATGCATCGTTTCCAAAAGAATCGAATGAATGGAGTAAGGGCCAAGCCATAGATTGTCAAATTTACCATGCTTTCCCTTGTCTTCCTTTGAGTCCCACTTTAAGACTATTCCCCATTTTGAAATTACCGCCTTTGTTCTTCAGCCAAAGATCTTCTTGATATTGCCTTGCTTCTGTAATGCTTTGTGGTACACTTCCTCTCCGGACCGCCGGAAGATGAATGGTCCGACATCCTTCGATTATGTCATTCTCTTACCAACTCTGAATTAACTTCATAACCGGTACACCAAGGTCGTTAGGAAAATTGCATATGTACCATATACAAGCGGGAAAGGTGACATACCAATGGATTTCTTCAATGTTAACCCGTCGTACCATAGTGCATGGACCGCCTTTATGTGCCAAGACCTCAAGGTCCTCCAACGCTTTATTATGTTCACTAAGCTTTTGTTGGAATATTCGCAAGTTCATTACCTTGGAGGGTAATAGGATGTGGAGTGTCCTAATGTTATCCGATACTTATGACAATTTTCGACCATTTTCTTTGATCCAAATGTTTCAGACATTCGTAATGATTCCTTGCAGACAACCAACTGAAAGGATATTGGTTTCTATGAATTTTATGATAATCGAATCATCGTCTGCCTACAAGGAATGGCTTCTATCCACTTAGTGAAATAGTCTCAGGGTTTTCGTAAGGATCCACCTATGTTGGGCAGAGATGGTGGGTGGATTTTCCTATGAAGTCAAGTCCCCATTGTTGAAAAGGGGTTTCAACAAAGAATCGGGATGTAGGAAGGGGTAGTAATTTTCTCTTGCCCTCAACAATTGGCATTTATGGCAAGTGGTCATGTTTGTGTACATCGGAAAAGAGTAGGCTAACAGAAACCACCAAAATTTTGTTGGCCGTTGACTTCCAATACAAATGGCCTCCACATCTCATGGAATTCCTGGGCCAGACTTTTTCTCAGATCAAACTCGTAAACATTTAAGCAATAAACCACTAGCATTTTCCAATAAAGACATTTATCAATAATGCAATAATGCTGCTTTTTAACTTTAGGACTTGCCTTAGTTTTGGATAAACCAGGAGGTGTATTTAAATCAACAAAACATAAACAATATCGTAATACCAAGGAATTCTCAAAATATCCCTCCACAATGGGGTTGAGAATTCTTCTTGGTCGTCCAAAGCATTAATCATATTAATATCAAGAACTTCACAATTTGATTCACCATTAACCTAGCTAACTTGACCTTGATGAGCTTGGTGGCTTAATCTCTAAATCATATTCAAGAATAACAAGAATCCACTTACTCCTTTTACCATCCGATTCCGGTTAGAATATCTTAACAACTAATTTGGGACAAAGGCGATGATGTGAGTAGACAAATTTTCAAGCTTTTTAAAGCTTTCACCAAAGCAAAAGCCTCAAGCCCATAATGTTATACCTCAAGGGGGCATCCCTCAATGCCTTGCTAAAGAATGCAATGGGCCGCTTGGCCTCAGGGATTTTCCGTAAAAAGGACAAATGTACTTCATAGTATGTCCTTGGCTTTAAATGAGAAGATATGTGCAACTTTGAAAAAAATGTGACTTATAAGAACCTAAGTGTTTTGGTTAATGTCTGTTTCACTGGGGCCGAAGGATGTCTTTGCTTCTCGCGGTCCATTTTACCCCGCTTCTTCTTCAACATGTTTGTGATACTCCCAAGGAGCTCGCCTAAGTTTGGGATGAACCTTCTCAAAAGTTAATCTTCCTATGAAAAGACTCCGTAATCCTTTGATATTCCGAGGATGGGAGATTTGTACATGGCTTCGATCCTCATGGGATCTATCTTTATGCCCTGGTTTCTGAATGATAATGCCCAAGAAGCTTACCTTCTTGGAGACCAAATAATGTTTTCTTAGGGTTCAAAGATATCCCAAACCTTCTGCACTTCTCGAAAACTTTCCTCAAATGTTCTAAGTGTTCTTCATCTGTTTTTGAAAACACAGTTACATCATCAAGATATATAATGATGAAGAAGCCTAATTCTTCCGAGAATGCTATGTCCATGGCTCTCTGAAAGGTTGCTCCAGCATTCATTAAACCAAAAGGCATTTTCACATACATGAAAGTGCCCCAAGGTGTAGTAAAAGTTGTCTTTAATTGATCATCAGGGTGGACTAGGACTTGGTTATACCCTGAATAGCCATCCAGCAAAGAAATTCTTTTAGACCCTACCACCCTTTGCAAAATATGATCCATCTTGGGCAAAGGGTAGTTGTCTTTCAATGAAGCTTTGTTTAAATTCCTGAAGTCTATACAAAGCCTGATTTCTCCAGTCTTTTTCCTAATTGACACCAGATTACATACCCACTCAGAATATCTAATAGGGACAATAATACCAGCATCATGCATCTTCATAATTTCCTTCTTAACCAATGGCAACTGGACAGGGTTGATTCTGCGCAGTTTTTGTTTGAATGGTTTTTGGTTTTCTTTAAGAGGGATTTTGTGCTGGATTATTTCAGTGTTATAGGATTTAAGATCTTCGTAACTCCATGCAAAAACATCAGAAAATTCTTTAAACAGCTCTAAGTATTTGAGTTTAATGTGAGCTGGTAAGGTTTTAGACAGTTTGATCAATCTTGGTTTTTCCTCACTGCCTATATTACATTCCTCCACTTCAGTTTCCACAGGTTCCAGTTTTGGTTTGTTGGCCACATCATCAAAATCAAACAGTTCTTCTAGAGGGGCCAAACCCTTGGGCAGACTATCAGTACTAGAATGCAGAGTTTCCATTTCTTCTGTTTTAGATTTTGCACTTAATTCTGTTTGGCTTCTAGATGAGATAGTCTGAAGGTTTATATCTACCAGCTGTGGAGATGGTTCTTCTTCGCCAAGAAAATTTTCTTCACTGCAGTCTGTATCATAGTTTGAATCTGAACTATGGGGTTCAAACTCATTTCTGAATTGCATGAAGTCTTCTATTTGTTTATCTCCATCAAATACCTGCCAATATTTCTTGTTATCTGGGATAGCTGGTCTGAATTTTATTTGAGAGGTGTCATCATACAGCATTGGGCAGGTTCTAGCAGCAAAGGCTAAATTGTGGGCTGCAATGTTTCTCTTTCTTGGGACAAAAGATAAGGTGTACTCCTCAAATGTTCTCAAAAGATCAATGACATCATTCCTGTAGGCCCTAAGTCTGGGGTGATTTTCATTGTACTCCCCATTGACTTGCCTAATGATTAATTCAGAATCCCCATATACATCGATTCTCTTGGCACCTAATTTTTTCAAAAGATGCAAGCCTAAGAGAAGGGATTCATACTCTGCTATGTTGTTGGAACACTGAAAGTTTAATTTGCATGAGATACATTCTGTATGATTGTTTTCAGTGTTAGTGGTCTAGACACCTGCACCAGCATTTGTTTTGGTGCATGACCCATCAAAATACATAGTCCAGAGAGGCAGATTTTCCGTTTGATGAATGGACGTTGTATCATTTGATTTCTCAAGTGCTTCATTGGGTTGAGGACTGTCTTTATGACTGTCAAGTTTTAAGTTCAACGGGTTGATGACTTGCAGTTCAAGGTCTGTGTTAAGTTTGCTAGGATCTTCAGACACAATAGACCGTTTCGGCATTTCAACGTTGTGTTCCCCCTCTTTTATTTCAACCATCGATTCTATTGAAACGATTTGTTCTGTGAGTGCTTCATCATTGAACATGATAAAAGAATCAAGGCTCGTGTTCATAGCATAGAGAGGGGAGTTTTGGGGCCGATCCTGACTTGTTACTGTGTACTGCATGTGAGATTCCCTATAAAGTTTCCTAGTCTGATTGAAAACAGGGATAGTTGCATAGGTCATGTCCATTTGCATGGTCCCCTATAACTTAGCCCCCCATGATCGTGACAAAAGCATTCCATACTTTGGGGGGACATCAGCCACAACAACATCCATGACTAAACATTTAGCCGGAATTTGGGCTAGATTAACACAGAGATCTTTAATCAATCCTAGACACTTAACTCTGCTTGAGTCAAAAGAGTACAGGTCTTTGTAAGGTCTGGTAATTTCAAGACCCAGGCCTTCCATTACAGCTTTTGGCATTAAATTATGGGAAGCACCTGAATCATGCATAGCATTATGCAGAATTTTGTCATGAATGTTTAAGCTTACATAAAAGGGAGGGACAGGACCTTCTTGGAATTTTCCTTCAATCTTTGGACCAAAAATAAGCTCTGGTTGGTCATCATTAAGATTGAGAGTATCTTCATTATCTTCTAAGTTTAAAGCCTTCAAAATTTTGGACCTATATACATGTTGGGCAGCTAACTCAGTCAAAGGAACAGAGATTTTGATCTTTGAGATTTCCTGTTCTAGGCTGAAAAGGTTTTGATTCTTCAAAGTATTGACTTCAGCCCTGTTTGCTGCCACTTTATCAGCAATAACAGCTTGCTGATTTGGTTTATCTACAGTTAAAACAGTTGTTTTCGCAGGAGTACTAACCGATGTGCTAGTACTACTATCGTTGGCACTCTGTTTTTCGATATTTTGAGTGCCTTTCTCTTTACCATTACCAGAATCGACCACCACCGTTTTGTCCTTTGGTTTGATCGTTTTAGACTTGTTTGCAGTGTTGTTTTGAGAAGGTTTGTCAGAGGTTTTATTGTTGGGGGTTTGTTGATTAGATTTACTTCTGAGTTCATATTCCCTTAAAGGTTCTATGACATCATTCTCCATGTTTTGATAGCTGTTCTCAGCATCATTTCTTTAGTCATCATAAGGTGTATAAAGACCTTGTTTATTTTCATAATGAACCTCGAAGTCATCATCATCTACCCCAAATAAGTTTATATCATCTTCCTCTGTTATTTGATCTGTTTGTTCAACCTCACTTAAAAAGTTCTGATGAAAGGGAGGAATGACCTGCTGATCATCTTCCCTGGGTCTGTTTGGAGGCTGATTTCTTCTAAGATTCTGATTCTGGATTTGGTTTCTATTTTGAGGAGCGTTTTGATTTAGACTTGCTTGTGCTCTCTCTAGAATGCTTATTTTCTTCATCATTTCTTCCATCATTCTTTCCATCTTCGAGCTCGAAGTAGAAGGGGTGGATTCCTCTCTAAAAGATACTCTCTTTTCAGTTTTCATCCTTGCTCTTTTCTCCATGAGGTTCACCTCCACAGAAAGAGCACCTCTTTGCATATCTTCAAGGGTTGCAAAGACTCTTTCTCTGAGTGAATACGTCATGTCTGGATCAAACCCTTCTGGAAATTTTTTTAAGGCTGATCCCTGAGGAGGTTTCAGTTCAGGGGAAAGTGCATTATACACACTGTTAAATCTGGTACAATAAGCTTGTACACTTTCCCCAGGGTTCCTATGGAGATTGTTGTAGTCGGCAAGGACTTGGAGAGGGTTTTTCCTTACTTCCCATTTGTTTAAGAATGTTTGATGGAAGGCTTGGAGATCGTTAATACTGTGGGGGGTTAAACCTTTAAACCATTTTCTCACATCTCCCCCCAAACTTTGAGCAAACAATCTGATTTTGACAGATTCATTATCAATTTCATTTCTGTCAAAGTAGTCATTCATCTTGTCCACATGTTGAGATGCTGTTATGGTATTATTAGCATCGTATAATGGAATTTTGGACTGATAGTCCTGTGGAAGATTGACTAATGGTACAGGAAGGACTAAGGGAGCATACCATGCTGCCATGATATGTGGTGGGGGTGGATTTACAAGAGGATGAGTGGTTTGAAGGGGAGTGGTTTGAACAGTGGGTGAAAGATGAACAGAAGCGGATGGAACAGCAGTAGGTCTCTGAGCTGATCTTGGATGAGAGACACCTAGATTATGTAAGAAATGTAAATCAGGAGGTGTTGATTCTCTATTCCCAAGAGTCTCGCTGGTTTCGGGCGATGAAAGGGTAGGCTCAGAATCTAACTGATCTAAATCACCAAATGACCTAGTTCTAAATGGGTTTAATAAGTCAATTTGTGATTCATGAAGAGCTGAAAGGTTTTCAGGGACTGAATTGGCTCTTAGGGGTGGTCTGAAGATAGTTGAGGATTGTATTCTAGGAGACTTCCTAAGAATTCTTTCGGGGTTATCAACTATTTCAGGAGGATCGGGGTCAGGATGGGCTCTAGTATGAATCTTTTTAGGAGCCACAATGTTTATGTGATTAGACCCAATCTAAACAAGAAAAGTTCAACCAGATATGACAATCTTTAGACGGTTAACTAATCTGCTTTCTCAATTCGAATCCTGCAGTCCTTTAACTAAATTTGAATGATTTTATAATGATAAGGGTTCTTTCCAGTGGAGTCTTAAGGTCTGTTCAGGATGGTGGAGTCGCCAGGTGGAAGGCTCAAAGTATTTTCCAAGGAGTACACTATCCACCACAGTGTTTATGAAACATTCCTTTTCAGAGATGTCTCGAAACACAACAAACTCTAACCAGAGATTGACTGGGAGGGCATTCACCAGATATGTCACCCCCAAAAGAGGATGAGATCCAGAGGCTACCTGGCCCTTTCCAGACTCTGTCTAAGAGTATAGGGTAAAACACATCAAAGACGTATACAAGATATCAAAACTAGTGTTTTACTACCAATCTGAAATGTTTTTGGTATTTTCTGAATTGTTTATATTGTGGTTTAAAATAATGTCCTAACTTTGCCTCAAAACTTAGCTACGGTTA
Source organism: Pinus albicaulis (assembly GCA_034641835.2). Taxonomy (NCBI): domain Eukaryota; kingdom Viridiplantae; phylum Streptophyta; class Pinopsida; order Pinales; family Pinaceae; genus Pinus; species Pinus albicaulis. The sequence continues at coordinate 313,075 of JAXQQM020059358.1, read as the reverse complement.
TGAAACAAAGACAGTCTATCCTTATGGCTAAGCTAGCTGATTTTCCAAGGTTAGATAAAAAAACTTAAAAGAATCCTAGGATTGACCTAGTTTGTCACTGATTCAATTGATCTTCATCTCAATTACCATTTCTTGGTAGTGCTTGAAAAGGATGCTTTTGACTCATAAGATGTTATGAAGATTCTGGGTAAGGGTCCCCAGCGGAGTCGCCAGAAATGTTAGCTTCTGGTGGCTCAGCTGCAAAATAGAACAATTGTCATGGAACCAAAGATTTTGGGTTAAAGTTTCCCCAGTGGAGTCGCCAGAAATGTTAGGTCTCTGTAATTTATTAGAAAGATTGGGAGAGTCCAATCACAGAGTTAACATCATTTCAACCAACTTTGGGATTCTAGGATCTAGCCCTCCTGAATCCGGAGAGGGATCTCTCCAATATGTACAAAGATGGATATTTTCTTTGAAGTTTTAGGGTGATGATATTAGGCTAGTTATGAAGGCCAAGGGTTTCGTTTGGTTTTCTCAGATGTTTGAACATAGTTGCTGTCTGAGACGGAAAGATCTATATGCAAATAGGTTCAAAGGTGAGAAGTTGCAAGTTAACGAAATAAGCTTTGATTCTAAAGAAAGATGATGGCTAGTTTTCAATCCATTGGGCTATGGAGTCATAAGAGAATTTAATTGAAACGTCCAGGTTCAAGAGTAATCTATGGGGCAAGTCATATAGGCCTAAGGATCTCTTTGAAGTTTGATTTATGGAATGGGGTGATACAAAAAGAAAGGGAATTAACAGATGCAGAACAAAGAGCAGCCCAGGATCTGGTAAGTACTTTGAAACTAGCCAGCCTTTGACCAGGCACTTAAGAAAAACATAGAAGCAAACTAGGATCTGGTAAGTACTTTAAAACTATCCAGCCTTTGATATACTTCTAATATAACACAGATAAAAAACAAAGGGAAACTCGAAGGCAACCTTTGGAGCAGAGACTAGCGGGCAGGGCTCACCTTTCTCCTCATCTTAGTTCTTCCTTACTTAGTTGCTTCCAAGACAATCACCAAGATAACACAGAATGGCCCGAGATCTGATAAGTACTTTGAAACTAGTCAGCTTTTGACACATCCTAAGGGAAATAGACAAATAGTTGAGCAAACAAGAAAGGGACTCAGGGCTAACCTTTGATTTCCTCAATTCATTCCTTACACAACATATATGAAAGTAACATTTAAAAATAACATTCAGCAGTGACGAAAAGATGAGGGAACGCCAGCATCTCTGTGCTTAGACCGAATTAAATCATTTCTAAATAACACAATAAGAAGAAAACATTGGGATAAAGATTTTTCAGCCAGAGAAGATCACTGGTATACAGCAAATTCTAACACTGTTTAAACTGTTCTTTATAGTGGAAAATGAAACAAATTGAAAACTGAAATAAAATGACAAGTTACAGTGAGAATAACATCACCATCAACATAGACCAGGATCCCATAAATCAGCTTGTATTGATTGCTTCAAACCGGTTACAATCTTCAAGTCCAATGTTTTAATTCACCTCTCTTCACAACCTAACCTATTTGTTACAAGCAGAGCTCCAAGAGCCCATGAAACCACTATTTACAGTCAAGAGTTTTCCACTCAGAAATAGCTACAGCGCTTCAGCAATTACATTGACAACCAACTAACAAAAAACCAACCCCTCACTCATCTTCTTCTGGAGTATTTATAGAAGGATGAGGAGGTGAGATCTGATGAAAAGATCTCAAATACAATCAATGCAGAATTAATGTCTTCCCGACCCCGTGAGGCCCGATGAAGAAATTCTACAGGTGTTACATTGCATTAATGTGTTTATACTTAAGAAGTAAGCTCGAAGAGAGCTTATGTTGACCTTTGAGGCTCTGCGTACTGTTAGGGTTACTCTGCAAACATTCTGTCATTGAAATCCGGTGCAGTAATAACTTCTTTGGTTGTTCGAGGCATAATATCTGATCTTGTTCAATAAATTCATCCTCTGATTGAGCATTCTGAGGCAATAGGTGGCACTGTGGTGGTTGAGGAATCAATTCGCCTCAAAGTATGGCGGTGGAGGCGATCTGTCTGATGAACACTTTTAGGTTTTTCTTTAATCCGTGTTCTGAGCCGGGGATTAGGCTTTTGATAACCGTCTTAGCCGTAATCCCCGCCAATTTATTCACAAAACTGCTGCTCTGGTTCATTCTGTCTTCAAAACCTGATACTCTTTCTCTGCTCTGACATCGATGGCATTCTTCGAGCTTTACAGGGATATGCGGCAACCAAAGCTCATGAAACTTTGTTGATATCATTGTTCTTCTCTGTATGATCGATTCCCTGGATAAATCGGAAGGATTGGAGTCGTCACCCTCATCCTTTAGATTTCATAGAATACGAAGAAAAAACCTTAAAAACCTACAAAATACAAGAAAAATGAGGAAATCCTGCGTTATATGGATAGACTGCATCGGAAGTCGTGCGGGAAAATGGAGAGATCGGAACCGTTGATCGTATCGCGATCAACGGTTGGCAGCAAATTGAACAGTCAATGGGGAAAAAGGTGGACTGTACAACAGAATCGGGAGAACAAATGAGATCCGTCGATCCGCGGAGATCGACGGTGGGGATCGGCTCTTGAATGCGTCGGGGAAGATTTAACGGGCGGGCGAGTTCGTTAAAGGGTGAGCGGGAAAGGCAATCATGGACCGTCGGATGGGAGGGCCCAGATCCGACGGTGGGGATGAATCCCGCTGCGGGGCCATAGGACGAGGTTTAACGTGCGGAGAATAGACACGGCACCGCGGTTTTTGGGGTGAGGTGGAGAACACGTGTCGGCCAGCAGGTGGGATCGCTGGCCGACGGTATAAAACCGCTCCCGGACGAAAGGTGGTGCGGGCACAAAACCAGTGGAAATGGAAAACAGCGCGGCGAAAGGGGGGTCCACCAGGTGAGGGGTACACTCCGCACCGTTGATCTGTGGGACAGATCGACGGCGGAGTTTTAATATGATTTTCTTTGGTGGAAAAATAAAATAAACCCGACTTTGCATTTTACAAAGGGTTTTCAATGTTTTCGGGTAATAAATTATTTCTGAGGGTTAAGCACCTGGCGGTTTTAGCACGCGGTTCCGGCGTTGGGGCATATGGAGGAAAAAACGAAAAGGGGCTTAGCCTGAGGGGCTAAAACCTAACGCATAGAAACGCATGTTTTTCTATGGTTTTTAACTGTTTTTTGCAAAAGGAGAAAGGTTCCGATAGGGTCAAAAGTGGGTTTTTAACCTTTAGGAAATGAGATTAATGGAGGAATAAGGGGTAATACATGATTTAGTGGGATTTTTATGAAGAAAAGGAAATTGGAGGATGAAGGTAAAAATGGAGGAAAGGGAGGGGAAAAAAGGAGGAGGATGCAGCAATACTTGACTTGGATTTTCTCGGGGAATCAGAGGCTGGGGAGAAGGAAAAGTATGAAGAACCAACCAGTAGTTTAGGATCTTACCGACAGACTTCAAGTACCAACAACTTTAGGCCTGAATTTGTTTCTTGAAGGCTGCAAAGAAAATTTAGCCTACCGCCCGAGATGATTGAAAATACAGGTGGCTAACAAGCCCAATGCGCCGCACTCGCATGCTTGATCATTGGTTGCATGACTCTCCGTCATCCACGCCGTATTACGTGCTCCGATGTGCATGTCGTGGGGTCACTCTGGCCGACCCCGAGACGACCCCCATCGTTCAATCAATCCACCACCGTGTAGCGTCGCCGCTCAACTCGTGCATCGCCGAAGGACCCGCCACGTCGTGACGTTTCGCCCGTAACGTCACTCTTTCCAATGCCACCACCCGCCCAGTGCGACGCACCCGTGCCGCTCACCACACACCCATGCCCTGCTGCGACCGCGCGCCGCCCGCAACGCCGCACGCGCCCGAACGTTCGACGGCGCGCCCGTTACCACGAACGCGCTCATGAAGTCTTGGGGCCTTACAAACCAACCTTCCCCGCATTTGGATGGTTTCCGCCGCGACGAGGCGTGGAAACCCCAAGTTCCTAGGGAGAGACGGGACCAGGGGAGCTGGCTTCTGCCGCGCCGCGAAATGGGAGCCCCAAGTTTTCAGCCGCGTGCTCTTCGCCGTGCCGCGCGACGAACCACGAGTTCCGTAACCTGGGCGATTACTTGCCGTGCCGCAACATGGAAACTGCAAGTTCCCCTCACTCCGGGGCGCGTTTTCGTCAGTATGAGATGGAAAACCGCAAGGTTCCCGTAACTGCTGGCAAGTTTTCCCCGTGCCACGATACGTGGCCCCAAAGTTCCGTGTGCTCGTGGTTCTCCATCGTGCCGCGACATGGAAACCCGAGCTCCCGGCACCGAGGACACCGTTTCGTCGGGCGGACGTGGAAATCCCCGAGCTCTTGCACTGCGGGTATTCGCCGTGCCGCAAAATGGGAACCCCCGAGCCCCGCGGACCCAGTGGCGTTTCTCGTCGCGCCGTGACATGGAGACTCAAAGTTCCCCATACTTGGCCGCGCTCGTCACGCCGCGCATGGAACCCCCAAGTACCCCGGGCGGCTGGGGCTGCGCTTTCCATCGCGGCGGGACAGGGAACCCCGTGCTCACATCTGGGGAAATTTTCCGCCGTGCCATGAAATGGAAACCCCGAGTTTCTCCAAATTGGGCTACTGTTCGTCGTGTGGCGAAATGGAAGCGGTTTGTATGCGCCGCGACATGGGAAAAAAAAAAACCGAGTTCCAGAGGTTTGGATCCGCGTTTCGAAACACCGGGCCTCCTTGACTCAAGACGGCCGTACGCGGCGGGAAACCCCAAGTTTCCGTGGCGAAAAACATGGAAACCCGCTTGCTTTTCCTGGGGCATGACATGGAAACCCCAAGTTTCCCTGGGTCGGCGCGGCCTCCGCCGTGTGCCGCGAATGGAAACCCCAAGTTTCCCTGAGTCGGCGCCGCCCTCCGCCGTGTGCCACAGCCGAACCCCAAGTTTCCCTAAGATGTTTCTGGGGCGGAGGACGAGAAAACCCCAAGTTCGAGGCCCGGGGTCGAAGCCGACGCCGTGCCGCGACATGGAAATTTGGGGTTTCCATGCCACCGACCACAAGTTCCGTTGCATCGGCGACCCTCTCACAAAGGGCGCATGGAAAACCCTGGGCCTACCCCAAGCAAGAAATGCATTTTCGAAGATGCTAACAAAAGAACGTATGTTTGAATGAAAAGGACCGAAGGTGCAATGGGGATAGTCGTGCGAATTTCGAGTAAAGTGACAAGAGCGAAGCTCCGAATCGAGGCGACCAAGGGCTGAATTCAAGGATCGTGGCAGCAAGGCCACTGCCACTTACAATACTCCGTCACGTATTTAAGTCGTCCGCAAAGGATTCTTTCCCAACGACCGTTTGAAATTGGAACCAAAGATACCCCCGACCGAGATGCTTCACGATCGCGGCTTGCAAATGACACGGCCCCGGGGGCGACAAGGAGACGCCTCATCGGCAGGCCGAGATACAAATAAGAGTGACATGCACCTGCTTTCTCTAGCTGGGGTGGGATTCCCGACTAGAGGCGTTCGGCCATAATCCGACACACCCAGAAGCTTCGCGCTCACCGGCTTTTCAACCAAGCGCGATGACCAATTGTGTGAATCAACGGCCTCTCTGCATTCAGTTTTATTACTATTGCGGTGCGGTTCTAACAAGAGGGGTAAAACTAACCCGTCTCACAACCTGCCTAAACCTGTACCACGTTCCCTATCGGTGGGTGAACAATCCAACACTTCGTGAATTCTTCACAATGATAGAAGAGCCGACATCCAAGGATCAAAAAGCAACGCCGCTATGAACGCTTGGTCGCCACAAGCCAGCTTATCCCCGTGGTAACTTTTCTCGACACCTCAGCTTCAACAAAGTCTAAAGGATCGATAGGCCACGCTCACTCGCTTGTGACTCAGACTTGAAATCAAAATCAAATGAGCTTTTACCCTTTAATTCCACATGATATTTCGTTCTCGTTGAGCTCATCTTAGGACACCTGCGTTATCTTGAATGTATGTGCCGCACCAAATTAAACTCCCCACCCGACAATGTCTTCCGCCCGATCGACCTTAACAAACGTGCCTGTTGCCAAAAACAAAAAGGCTCTCGTCGCCCCACGAATAAGTAAAATAACGTTAAAAGTAGTGGTATTTCACTTTGCGCCGAAAACTTCTCCCACTTATTCTATGCCTCTCAAGTCATTTCACAAAGTCTGATCTAGTGTCAAGCCTACCGTGTCTTTCCCCGCCGATTCGCCAAGCCCATTCCCTTGGCCGTGGTTTCGCTAGATAGTAGATAGGGCCGTGGGAATTTAATCCATTCATGCGCGTCACTAATTAGATGACGCAGGCATTTGGCTACCTTAAGAGAGTCATAGTTACTCCCGCCATTTACCCGCTAGTTGAATTTCTTTCACTTTGACATTCGGGTACGGGCAGTAAATCACCGCGCCGCATCCGTAGGGACCATCGCAATTCTTTGTTTTAATTAAACAAGCTTGATTCCCTTGTCCGTACTAGCTTCCGAGTCGATCGTTCGCTCTAGGTAAAGTTTTTTTCTCCTTAGGGGGCATTCTACGCCCGTAGCCCAATCAGCTGATGACGCCGCCTCGCGCGAGAGCAGCCGCATCACGACAACCACGAGTTGAGGGCGTGCACTCTCTAGCCCTCGTAGCCAATCCTTTTCCCGAAGTTACGGGATCCGTTTTGCCGACTTCTCTTGCACGTTATCAAGCTCATCGACCTCGAGGCTATTCACCTTGAGACTCATAGTGCTATGAGTACGACCGGCACAACTTACTCGACCCCTCCTGTGATTTTCAAAGCCACAGGGTGCACCGAAACCGCAGCAAGACGGCGTGCTCTTCCAACATCGGACTTATCTCCGGTGAACTGATTCCACAGGCAGCCGTTAGAAAGAAAAGATAACTCTTCCCGGGCCCTCCCGATAACGTCGATTTCCTAATGTTGCCACCCGCCGCCATGTCCCGTTCTCGCCAGAATATTAACCCGATTCCCTTTCGATGCTCGTCAGAGGCACTTTCGATACAAGGCTTCCATCTCTTAGGATCGACTAACTCCATGTCCAAGTGCTGTTCGCATGAACCTTTCCACTCTCGCCTTCAAAGTTCGCATTTGAATATTTTCTACTACCACCAAGACTGACCGGGGCCGACCACCCAAGCTCATGCCCGAGGTTTCTCAACGACCCCCCGCGTCTCTTCCTGCCCCATCGGCTGTGCAATTGCTCCGACGGCCAAGTATAGGTTGCGCGTTTCAGCATCCATTTTCTGGGCTACGGATTCCAAGCAGTGAGTTGTTACACACTCCTTAGCGGATTTTGACTCCATGACCCACTACCATTCCCCGTTGTCTTAATCAACCAACACCTTGTGGGATCTAGGTTACGCGCAATTCGCACCGTAACTCAACTTTCTACCATCCCGCATCGCCGCCTCTTCTTACCAAAAATGGCCCACTTGGAGCTCTCGATTCCATGGCATGGCTCAATGGAGCAAATTTCATGACTCTCTTACCTATTTAAAGTTTGAGAATAGGTCGAGGGCATTACGCCCGATGCCCTAATCATTTGCTTTACCCGATAAAATCCGCGCGTGAGCTCCGCCTATCCCGAGGGAAATCCCTGAGGAAACCGCCTACTAGATGGTCTGACAGTCTTTCGCCCCTATACCCAAGTCGACGAACGATTAATATGCTCAGAATATCGTCACGAGCCTCCACCATACCGTTCTTCGCCCTCGCTTAGGCGATAGTTCACCATCTTTCTGGGCCCCAAATAAAACAGACTCGAACCTTCGTACAAGCTCATGCTTGGTCGACGATGCACCCCCCACAAAGAGGGGACTTCGCCCGTCGCTCCTTCGCGCCTCGCTGTGTTTTCAACCCGCCGACCTCGCACACATGTTGGGACTCCTGTCCGTGTTTCAAGACGGCCGAATGGAAAGCCCCTCAACCAACACCACGAGCGCGCAGTGTGCGCCACCGCCCCGCGCGTGGGCGCGCGTCATTCCTCGACCAACGAACCGGCAAACCGACAGCGTACTCCACCGCGCTCACGGACGATGCCAGTCCGTGCTGGTTTGCACCTCAAGTCGAGCGGCGACCGGCTCGAGCCATTCCACATCCGACCGAGACGCATCGACAACCTCCATCCACTTCCTCCTAAGCATTCTCAAGCACTCTTTAACTCTCTTTCAAAGTCCTTTTCATCTTCCCCTCGCTGCATTCTGTTCGCCATCGATCTCTCGTCCGTATTTAGCCTTGACTCCACTTCTACCACCCAATTAGGGTCGCATTCCCAAACAACCCGACTCGCCGACAACGCCTCGTGATGCGCAGGTCCCCGCCCGACGGGGAGCCATCCTCTCGTGCGCCCCTTCCGAGGGACTTGGCCCGGCTCGCTACGAGGACGCTTCTACGTACTACACCAGGCGACGCCCACCCGATTTTCATGCCGGGCTCTTCCGGCGGCTCGCTCGCCGTCACTAAGGGAATCCTTGTAAGTTTTTTCCTCCGCTTAATTATATGCTTAAACTCAAGTGGGTGTTCTCACCGAGCCGAGGCCCAAGTTGGAGCTAACCGCCTTACCCAATGGGAGGACAAGAGAGAGCAAAGCAAGTCTGTGGATGCCACATAGAGCCCGCATCGCTAACGTTGCACGCTCCAACCAAGGGGACAAGATCACCACTTGCCGACGCACGCCACGAAACATCGCCCGCCACATTTCAGCCAACCTTACCGCATCGGGGCACGGACACGACCACCTCCGCTACTCCCTACCATGTTGCAAGGAGCGCGTTTGATTGGGATGACGCCTGTGACAGACGTCTCTCAATCGAAGCCTCGGTGCAAATCGCGTTCAAAAACTCACATTCATGGATTCCGTAATTCACACTAAGTATCGCATTTCGCTACGTTCTTCATCATAACAAGAGCCGAGATATCCGTTGCCAAGAGTCAAGCTCGTGTGTTACCAAAATATCGCACCCCACGAGAAATGGCTAAAAAGCCGTCCAACGTACAATGTGTCGCAACAAGCCCTTCCCTCAAGACAACCGCACTCCATAACCCACTCACCAAAGGGAAGGGGCTCGAACAAGAAAGAATAGCCGTCTCCAAACTTCGTGCCTTTCAAAAAAGGGTAGAATTGTAAAGAACGATGACCGAGAAGGACTAGGGTGGCCACCCCGAAAACTCTCAATTTCTTTTCGTCCTTCACGAACATCAAGCTCATTTGCTACCCTTTTCTCCGTGTTACTGGCCTTAACAAGGAAAGTAAGAAAAACACATGAAAGAAAGAGAAACAAAATTTTCCACCCACCTCAAAGGAGGAGGCCCAACAACATAACAAACATCCGCGAGCCCCGCACCTCGCAAAAGGGGGGAATCGCGCGGTCTGCCAATCGGAAGGACTAGGTGGCCAACCCAGAGTCAGACCGCCTTCATCCTTCGCGAATGCCAATCCTCAACGATTCACCCTTTTCTCCGTAAAGCTAGGGGCCGAAAGGAGGAAGAGAAAAAGCAACCCAAAAAGAGAAAAGAAAAAGAGAACCAAAATACGGCCGAGGCTCAAACACAAAATATTTCAAGGTCCGTGCCCTCGCAAAAGGTGGAACCGCACGTATCGACGACCGAGAAGGACTAGGCGGCCACCCCAAAGAGACCCACCGTCTTCTTTTCACTCGAAAACGTCAAAATCCATAAGAATCCCACCCTTTCTCCGGAAGCTAGGGGGAACAAAACCAATCACAAGGAGAGGCTCAAACACAAGACAAGATTTTCCAAGCCCCGTGCTCCTGGCAAAAAGGGGGAACCGCAAGGAACGATGACCGAGAAGGACTAGGGTGGCCAACCCGGAGTTTGCACTACTTTTCATCCTTCTCCGACACCGACCCACAACAATTTCGCTTCCATAAACCGGGACCTGGAAGGAAGAAAACGACGACAGAGTTGTTAAAACCAAGCATTATTCACCATAACACTCGCGACAAAATCAATTTGAGAGAAAGGGGGTCATAAATTTCTCAAGCAACGCTAGCTAGAAAACGTAGGGCCACCGCCGCGTGAGGGGACGTTGGCTTAACCAAAGAAGGGAAACAAGGCACCAATCAAAAGCATCCCACGCTGCACTTTCCACATACTATCATGACGCAACATCCTTTCTATCTACACGCATAACAAGCGGCAATCAAAATGCCAAGGTAGACAAGCTACAACCTAAACTCACCACTAGAAAAGTCGAGGGCCCCGATTGAGACAAGTGCTCTGGAGACACACACCAGAGAGGTAAACGACCCCCAACCCACACAAGGATCGACCAAAATGCCCCTAGAATAGAAAACCCACCCCGCTATTGCACTCCCTCCGTGTACACAGGACACCCGACAACCTTCCAAAGGAAAAAAATTCAAGGGGGCCCAAACAACCGAAACTCCAAAGAGGAAAGCTAACGGAAGCTAACACTCACGTCGGATAAAGCCTGTGGCCACAAATACGCCAGCAAGTAACGTCACGCCCTAAAAGAGGGAAGCCCCCCAAAGCGCACACCACAACGCTATCGCAACAATCGACACATCCAAGAAATGACCAAGTCGCGCAAAAAACCTACACAATCCACTAGACATAACTCGGCCTCTACTTTTCCTCGGGAAGGGGGAGTGGCTCAAGAAAGGACGAGGAATTCCCTCGACACCAAAGGGGACGAGAAAAGAATGCTACCTCGTGCCCATCGACGAGGAAACTTGCAATTTCGATGGAGCTCGGCAACCAAGGTAGAGGTTATTTTATTACCTAGACCCCAACCCTTCCACGAGGGCATGTCAAGGAACAGGGGCCGAGAGGACTAGGTGGCCAGCCCAACGATCGGCTCCGCGCTTCATCCATCCCATATTTGACCCCACCCCGACATTTTCCTCACAAAGGGTTGAGGTAGGAGCGCACGCGCAACCACTCCCCTCGACCCAATCCACCAACAAAAGGCTCGCCTAAGCAAACACATAAACCACCGCCACCGCCTTTGAGAGACTCCAACTATGGAGGCCCACATCTTCCAACGAACAAAGGACCGAGCATCACCGCTACAAATGCAGCCCTGAATTTTTCCATCAGAGTTTCCAAGCACCTCGATCAAGAAGAACCATGCCCCGCCGAATCCGACCGGTTGAGAGGGGGCTCCCGGAACAAGCTTCCGAACCCCATACAAAACACATTAGGGGAAATAGCAAAGGATGGGACAAGCACAAGCATCGCTTGCAAGTACACGAAACAACAAGCGTGAACCTGATAGGCAACTAAAATGCTGCTAAATTTCCTTTCAAGAAGAGGCACCACCCCGAAAAAGCATCAAACCCGCTCACCTGTAGACACACCACACGTTCCTAGATTACATACAATCGAAACCTGTACACAACCCAAATGAAAAAAACAAAACCCGCTATCAATGATCCTACCGTAGGTTCACCTACTCGTAACCTTGTTACGACTTCTCCTTCCTCTAAATGATAAGGTTCACGGAACTTTCACGACGTCGACAAACTGCGAACCACCGTTGTCGACGCAATCCGAACACTTCACCGATCATTCAATCGTAGGAGCGACGGCGTGTGTACAAAGGGCGTGGACGTAGTCAACACGAGTTGATGACACGTGCTTACTAGGAATTCTGAAGAATCTTCAATAATTGCAATGGTCTATCCCCATCACGATGCAAATTGAGAATATTTCCCGATGCTCTCGAACCAGGAGGAAAACTCAGTTGGCCGCACGTGTAGCGCGCGTGCGGCCCAGAACATCTAAAGGCATCACAGACCCGTTATTGCCTCAAACTTCCATGGCCTAAATGGCCATAGTCCTCTAAGAGGCCGGCCGCGAAGGGGAACCTCCTAGCGGCCAGGGGCCGAGGTCTCATTCGTTATCTAATTAACCAGACAAATCGCTCCACTAACTAAGAACTACTATGCACCACCACCCATAGAATCAAGAAAGAGCTCTCACTCCATCAATCCTTACTATGTCCTGACCTAGTAAGTTTCCCGTGTTTTGACAATTAAGCCGTTGTGCTCCACTCGGTGGTGCCCTTCCGTCAATTTTTAAGTTTCACTTTGCGACCATACTCCCCCGTAACCCAAACACTCGATTTCTCAAGGTGCCGATGAGTCCTTAGAGCAACATCCGATCCCCTGCCCGCAGACGTTTATGGTTGAGACTAGGACTGGTGATTCGATCGTCTCGAGCCCCCAACTTTCATTCTTGATTAATGAAAACATCCTGGTAAATGTTTCGTAGTGGGATCCGTCTTCATAAATCCAAGAATTCTCACTGATACGGAATACGAATGCCCCTGACAAATTCCTATTAATCATTACTCCGTCCCGAAGGCCAACACAATAGACCCCGACTCCTATCACGTTATTCCATGCTAATGTATCTGAGCATAAGCTTGCTTACACTTCTGATTCTTTCAGTAATACATGGAGTTGCGACTCACGGCGAGGCTGTGGAGACGCTGGGCCGATAAAGTGACTAAGGGCAGGTGCACACCGAGTAAAGTGACCGACCTTTACGACACAAGATCCAACTACGAGCTTTTAACCGCAACAACTTAAATATACGCTATTGGAGCCGGAATTATCATGGCCGTTGCACTGTAATTTGCTCCTCCAATGGATCCTCGTTAAGGGATTTAGATTGTACTCATTCCAATTACCAGACTCGATGAGCCCAAGATGTTATTTACTGTCACTACCTCCCCATGTCGATTGGGTAATTTTCGCGCCGCCGCCTTCCCGGATGTGGTAGCCGTTTCTCAGCTCCTCTGGGACCGAACCCTAATTCTCCGTCACCCGTCACCACCATGGTAGGCCTCTATCCTACCAATCGAAAGTTGATAAAAGGTAGAAATTTTGGAATGAAGCATCGCCAAGACAAGGGCCGTGCGATCCACAGTTATCATGATTCACCGAGAAGGAAAGCAAGCCCGTACCGCCTTTATCTAAAAAATGCATCCCTTCCAAAGAGTCGTAGACTTGGTGCACGTATTAGCTCTAGAATTACTACTATTATCCGAGTAGTATGGTACCATCAAAAAACTATAACTGATTTAATGAGCCATCCGTGCTTCACGCTCCGAATTAGTTCATACTTAGACATGCATGGCTTAATCTTTGAGACAAGCATATGACTACCGATGGGGATCAACCAGGTAGCACCCTCCCACTTCAAAGGGCATTCAAAGTTCTCTCTTACGTAGAGCCAACCCGAACACCCATCAAGTCAAGGAGAGGTCAACATATCATGTAAAGCTCGATACTCCACCTCTCTTTGTGATCCCTAAGAAGGGATTAGAGCCCACACACACTACATGCCAAGGACAAGACATCAAACGTAATGGACAATGGATGCAAGATCCACAAAGCGAAAATAACCTCGCCGAGTCACATTGTACCAAGGCCGCCAGAGCTGCAACCACCCCAACTCAGCTAAGGATGGCAAGCCTCATCACCCACGACATCCACAAAGGAACTGACAAAAGGAGAAAAATGTAAAATCAGACTCTCTTAGAAATGCCCCCAAACCCTCCCCGCCTCGCACCAAGGCCACCCAGAGTCCACCCGAGCCGCGGGCAAATAGTGGACCTCGAGCGCCTACGGCGACCCGGTGCAAAGGCAAACAAATGGAGAAAGACCAACCGCACAATCCCTCTCTCTCTATCTCAAACGCCTCCCAACCACATCTCTGCCCCGCACCAAAGGCCACCTAGGAGTCACCGGAGCAGCAGCAAGCGATGGACCTCGATCACCGATCGCTGGCGACACGGATGCGAAAGCAAAGTAAGTAAATAAGGGAGAGCAACCGACCCCACGGGCGTCGGCAAAATTCCTGCAACCCTTCCTTGACCCGGCGAGGCCACCTAGGGTCCCCGGACAGCGGCAACGGCGGACCTCGATCATGATCGCACACGGCGCAACCTCACTTTCCTGAAAAGGAAAAGAAGGAAGTAGAGGAAGGAGAATGACCCGAGTCGACAACCTCTATTAGAAATGCCACCTCGACCCTCCCCGCCCCGCACCAAGGCCACCTAGGAGTCCACCCGGTCAGCAGCAACAGTGGACCTCGATCGTTTGATCGCCTGCGGCACCCTCGATGCAAAAGGATGGAAATTAAAAAAGAACGACCATTCCTGCAACCTCCCTTAAAAATTCCCCCCTCCAATCCTCCCCCGACCCCGCACCGAGACCACCTAGGAGTCCACCCGGACAGCAGCAACGGTGGACCTCGATCACTTGATCGCCTAGGGAAACCTCGATGTGAAGGTAGAGGAACAAAATGAATGCATATCAAGAGGCTTTCTACAAAAGGCATGAACATATACGAACAAGAGGAGGGATCAGGCAGCCCCGCACCCCACACACCCTGCTGCATACAAGCAACCTGGGAGATTGCCCCACCGACATACCAACTAGACAATGAAAACTTCTCACCTGCAGCCACCTCCACATAGAGGAGGGAGGTCGAAGCGTTCCATTGTAAAGTCCTCCTTCCAGATATAGCCCCCACCATCAACGTAGCAAGCCTCATCCCCGTTGGACCACAATCGCATGAGCGATCAACAAAACAAGAAATGTCCATCACCTTGTGTCTCAACATTCCAAGCTGCATAATCCAACGATGCACGCAAGATGCAAGGAAAAATCCGACCACTCGAGCAAACAAATGGGCCACCACATCTATCAAGACCTCAAAGCAAACGCAGGGACAAACAACGTGCACTCTGAAAGGAATTCCAAACCTCAATTTTACAACAAGGAGAACCCATCTCCTCACATCGCCCAATGGAAAAAGCAAGCAAGAGGGGCAGCTTACAGCAAAAACCCCTCCGCATTCCTCTTAAACGTATGCATCTCAACCCACAGTGCTGACATAGAAAGAGTACAAGCACAAGAAACCGGCACCGTAAAGAGCCAAACAATGAAGAGGACGGTCGTCTCAAGGAGCCACACACAAAAACCCATCCAATTCCGAGAACACGGAGCGAAGGGGGAATTGTTCACATATGCCTCCAAGGACGAGCATGGCCAACATTACCGCTCATGTGCTACCGAGTGGGGATGGAAAGAATATGAATGTCGACCACCCTACAAATGACCCAAGGCCATTCTTCAGGCACACCCGAACAAGCAACTCAATTACCAACCCACCTTTCACACGAAAATCCAACCCCTCCCCCCACCAAAAGGGGAGGAGGTGAACAATATAGCGAGGAGCCGATTTCACGAAGCCAACGAGACAAAGCCCACCTCTCCAACCCACCAAAAAGGGAGGAGGTGAACAATATAGCGAAGAGCCAACATCGACGGAGCCAACGAGCGAGCAAGGGGCACGAGAGCGACATAGGCGACCGGCCAGTTGTCTCGAGGAGCCACACAGAGCGACCTCATCCAACTCTGAGAACACAGAGCGGAAGGGTAACTCTTTTCACATATGCCTCCCAGGACGAGCATGGCCAACATTACCGCTCATGCGCTACCGAGTGGGGATGGAGAGAAGATGAGAGTCGACGACCCTACAAATGACCCAAGGCCACTCTTCAGGCACACCCGAACAAGCAACTCAATTTACCAACCCACCTTTCACACGAAAATCCAACCCCTCCCCCCACCGAAAGGGGAGGAGGTGAACAATATAGCGAGGAGCCGATTTCACGAAGCCAACGAGACAAAAGCCCACCTCTCCAACCCACCAAAAAGGGAGGAGGTGAACAATATCGCGAAGAGCCAACATCGACGGAGCCAACGAGCGAGCAAGGGGCACGAGAGCGACATAGGCGACCGGCCAGTTGTCTCAAGGAGCCACACGGAGCGACCTCGTCCAACTCTGAGAACACAGAGCGGAAGGGTAACTCTTTTCACATATGCCTCCCAGGACAAGCATGGCCAACATTACCGCTCATGCGCTACCGAGTGGGGATGGAGAGAAGACGAGAGTCGACAACCCTACAAATGACCCAAGGCCACTCTTCAGGCACACCCGAACAAACAACTCAATTACCAACCCACCTTTCACACGAAAATCCAACCCCTCCCCCCACCAAAAGGGGAGGAGGTGAACAATAGAGCGAGGAGCCGATTTCACGAAGCCAACGAGACAAAAGCCCACCTCTCCAACCCACCAAAAAGGGAGGAGGTGAACAATATAGCGAAGAGCCAACATCGACGGAGCCAACGAGCAAGCAAGGGGCACAAGCGCGACATAGGCGACCGGCCAGTTGTCTCAAGGAGCCACACAGAGCGACCTCATCCAACTCTAAGAACACAGAGTGGAAGGGTAACTCTTTTCACATATGCCTCCCAGGACAAGCATGGCCAACATTACTGCTCATGCGCTACCGAGTGGGGATGGAGAGAATATGACAGTCGACGACCCTACAATTGACCCAAGGCCACTCTTCAGGCACACCCGAACAAACAACTCAGTTACCAACCCACCTTTCACACGAAAATCCAACCCCTCCCCCCACCAAAATGGGAGGAGGTGAACAATATAGTGAGGAGCCAATTTCACGAAGCCAACGAGACAAAAGCACACCTCTCCAACCCACCAAAAAGGGAGGAGGTGAACAATATAGCGAGGAGCCAACATCGACGGAGCCAACGACCGAGCAAGGGGCACGAGAGCGACATAGGCGACCGGCCAGTTGTCTCAAGGAGCCACACAGAGCGACCTCATCCAACTCTGAGAACACAGAGCGGAAGGGTAAATCTTTTCACATATGCCTCCCAGGACAAGCATGGCCAACATTACCGCTCATGCGCTACCGAGTGGGGATGGAGAGAAGATGAGAGTCGACGACCCTACAAATGACCCAAGGCCACTCTTGAGGCACACCCGAACAAGCAACTCAGTTACCAACCCACCTTTCACACGAAAATCCAACCCCTCCCCCCACCAAAAGGGGAGGAGGTGAACAATATAGCGAGGAGCCGATTTCACGAAGCCAACGAGACAAAAGCCCACCTCCCCAACCCACCAAAAAGGGAGGAGGTGAACAATATAGCGAAGAGCCAACATCGACGGAGCCAACGAGCGAGCAAGGGGCACGAGAGCGACATAGGCGACCGGCCAGTTGTCTCAAGGAGCCACACAGAGCGACCTCATCCAACTCTGAGAACACAGAGCGGAAGGGTAAATCTTTTCACATATGCCTCCCAGGACAAGCATGGCCAAAATTACTGCTCATGCGCTACCGAGTGGGGATGGAGAGAAGATGAGAGTCGATGACCCTACAAATGACCAAAGGCCACTCTTCAGGCACACCCGAACAAACAACTCAGTTACCAACCCACCTTTCACACGAAAATCCAACCCCTCCCCCCACCAAAAGGGAGGGAGGTGAACAATATAGCGAGGAGCCAATTTCACGAAGCCAACGAGACAAAAGCACACCTCTCCAACCCACCAAAAAGGGAGGAGGTGAACAATATAGCGAAGAGCCAACATCGACGGAGCCAACGAGCGAGCAAGGGGCACGAGAGCGACATAGGAGACCGACCAGTTGTATCAAGGAGCCACACAGAGCGACCTTATCCAACTCTGAGAACACAGAGCGGAAGGGTAACTCTTTTCACATATGCCTCCCAGGACAAGCATGGCCAACATTACTGCTCATGCGCTACCGAGTGGGGATGGAGAGAAGATGAGAGTCGACGACCCTACAAATGACCCAAGGCCACTCTTCAGGCACACCCGAACAAACAACTCAGTTACCAACCCACCTTTCACACGAAAATCCAACCCCTCCCCCCATAAGCAAGCAAAAAGGGAGGAGAGGAACAATATAGAGAAGAGCCGACATCGACGGAGCCAACGAGCGACATAGCAAAACGCTGATTTCAACAAAGCAAACGTGCGACCAAGGGGCACGAGAGAGAGTTACCGGAGAGCCGATTTCAACAACGCCAACAGGCAGCCAATCATCTCAAAGAGCCACACACAACAACCCCATCCAAATGCTAGAAAACATAGGGGACGGGAGAGATTGTTCAAACATGCCTCCAAGGACGAGCATGGCCAACATTACCGCTCATAGGCTACCGAGTGGTGATGGAGAGAAGAAAGTCGACGACCCTACAAATGACCCAAGGCCATTCTTCAGGCACAACCGAGCAAAACAACTCAATTACCAACCCACCTTTCAGACGAAAAGAAAATCTGATAAGCGCACCTTCGGACAAAACAAGGCGACCCAAACGGCCCCGTCCGTGCGACCTCACCCTGGGCGACACGGAGCGCATCCCCGAACGAACGCACATGGGAGAAAATGGCAAACGGGCCGCCCGGACGTGCACAAGGCACCCGGGCAGTCACAACTTAGCAAATATGGCACGGGTGCCCTCGGGCCAAATGACCCGACTCGAACGGAGGACCTCTCCCGGCACGACCAAACAAACCAACCCGAATGAACGCCCTCACCCAAGGCGACACGGCGCGCCCACCCGAATGGACGCACATGGGAGCAAACGGCAAATGGGCCGCCCGGACGTGCACAAGGCACCCGGGCGGTCACAACTTAGCAAATCTGACACGGGCGCCCTCGGGCCAAACGACTTGGGCCGGCCCGGACGTCCTCCCGGCACGTCCCACCGAAAACCGAACGCCATCACCCCGGCGCGACACGGCACGGCGGGCCGGGCGGACACACATGGGGGCAAACGGGTAAACGGACGCGGTCGTGCACAAAACACCGGCGGTCCTGGCTGCTCGTTGACAAGGGCGCCCTCGGCCCAAACGACCCGACCCGAACGGACGCCCTCACCCGGCACGACACGGCACGCCCACCCGAACGGACGCACATGGGAGCAAACGGCAAACGGGCCGCCCAGACATGCACAAGGCACCCGGGCGGTCACAACTTAGCAAATCTGACACGAGCGCCCTCGGGCCAAACGACCCCACCCGAACGGACGACCTCGCCCAGCGCGCCCACCCGAACGGACGCCCTCACCCGGCACGACACGGCGCGCCCACCTGAACGGACGCACATGGGAGAAAACGGCAAACAGGCCACCCAGACATGCACAAAGGACCTGGGTGGTCACAACTTAGCAAATCTGACACGGGCGCCCTCGGCCAAACGACCCGACCCGAATGGACGCCCTCACCCGGAACAACACGGCGCGCACGACCAAACGGACGCACATGGGAGCAAACGGTAAACGGGCTGCCCAAACGTGCACAAGGCACCCGGGCGGTCACAACTTAGCAAATCTGACACGGGCGCCCTCGGACCAAACCACCCAACCCGAACGCACGACCTCACCCGGCACGACCAAACGACCTGACCCGAACGGACGCCCTCGCCCGGCACGACACGACGCGCCCACCCGAACGAACGCACATGGGAGCAAAGGGAAAACGGGCCGCGCGGACATGCACAAGGCACCCGGGCAGTCACAACTTAGCAAATCTGACACGGGCGCCCTCGGGCCAAACCACCGGACCCGAACGGACGCCCTCACCCGGCACGCCCAACCGAACGGACTATCTCACCCGGCGCGACACGGCACGCCCCACCAAACGGACGCACATGGGAGCAAACGACAAACGGGCCGCCCGGACTTGCACAAGGCACCCGGGCGGTCACAACTTAGCAAATCTGACACGGGCGCCTTCGGGCCAAACGACCCGACCCGACCCGAACGGACGCCCTCGCACGGCACGCCCACCCGAATGGACGCCATTGTGCCGCACGACCAAACGACCCGACCCGAATGGACGCCCTCACCCGGCACGACTGAACGACCCGACCCGAATGGACGCCCTCACTGGGCATTCCCACCCGAATGCACGCCCTCACCCGGCGCGACACGGCACGGCAGAGCCAGACGCACGTAGGGGCAAACGGCCCAAGCGAGAGCGCCGGACGTGCACAGGGCACCCGGGCGGTCACAACTTAGCAAATCTGACACGGGCGCCCTCGGGCCAAACGACCCGACTCGACCCCAACGGACGCCCTCGCACGGCACGCCCACCCGAACGGACGCCATCGTGCCGCACGACCAAATGACCCGACCCGAACGGACGCCCTCACCTGGCACGACCGAACGACCCAACCCGAACTGACGCCCTCACCCGGCACGCCCACCTGAACGCACGCCCTCACCCGGCGCGACACGGCACGCCCGACCAAACGGACGCAAATGGGAGCAAACGACAAATGGGCCGCCCGGACGTGCACAAGGCACCCGGGCGGTCACAACTTAGCAAATCTGAATAGGGCGCCCTCGGGCCAAACGACCCGACCCGACCCGAACGAACGCCCTCGCCCGACACGCCCACCCGAACGGACACCATCGTGCCGCACGACCAAACGACCCGACCTGAACGGATGCCCTCACCCGGCACGACCGAACGACCCGACCCGAATGAACGCCCTCACCCGGCACGCCCACCTGAACGCACGCCCTCACCCGGCGCGACACGGCACGCCTGACCAAACGGATGCACATGGGAGAAAATGGAAAACGGGCCGCCCAGACGTGCACAAGGCACTCGGGCGGTCACAACTTAGCAAATCTGACACGGGCGCTCTCGGTCCAAACGACCCAACCCGACCCGAACGGACGCCCTCGCCCTGCACGCCCACCCGAACGGACGCCATCGTGCCGCACGACCAAACGACCGAGCCGAACGGGCCCAGCGCTCACCGGCACGGCCGACGACCGGGCCGACGGACGCCCTCACCCGACACGGCCAGACGACCCGAGCCGAACGGATGCCCTCGCTGGCACGCCCGCCGAACGGACGCCATCGTGCGCGACTGACGACCCAACCGAACGGACGCCCTGCTTGACACGGCCGACGAGCGCCCTCACCCGGCACGGCCAGACGACCGGGCCAAACGAGTGGGGATGGAGAGAAGACGAGAGTCGACGACCCTACAAATGACCCAAGGCCACTCTTCAGGCACACCCGAACAAGCAACTCAGTTACCAACCCACCTTTCACACGAAAATCCAACCCCTCCCCCACCAAAAGGGGAGGAGGTGAACAATATAGCGAGGAGCCGATTTCACGAAGCCAACGAGACAAAAGCCCACCTCTCCAACCCACCAAAAAGGGAGGAGGTGAATAATATAGCGAAGAGCCAACATCGACGGAGCCAACGAGCGAGCAAGGGGCACGAGAGCGACATAGGCGACCGGCCAGTTGTCTCAAGGAGCCACACAGAGCGACCTCATCCAACTCTGAGGACACAGAGCGGAAGGGCAACTCTTTTCACATATGCCTCCTAGGACAAGCATGGCCAACATTACCGCTCATGCGCTACCGAGTGGGGATGGAGAGAAGATGAGAGTCGACGACCCTACAAATGACCCAAGGCCACTCTTCAGGCACACCCGAACAAGCAACTCAGTTACCAACCCACCTTTCACACGAAAATCCAACCCCTCCCCCCACCGAAAAGGGGAGGAGGTGAACAATATACCGAGGAGCCGATTTCACGAAGCCAACGAGACAAAAGCCCACCTCTCCAACCCACCAAAAGGGAGGAGGTGAACAATATGGCGAAGAGCCAACATCGACGGAGCCAACGAGCGAGCAAGGGGCACGAGAGCGACATAGGCGACCGGCCAGTTGTCTCAAGGAGCCACACAGAGCGACCTCGTCCACCTCTGAGAACACAGAGCGGAAGGGTAACTCTTTTCACATATGCCTCCCAGGACAAGCATGGCCAACATTACCGCTCATGCGCTATCGAGTGGGGATGGAGAGAAGCCGAGAGTCGACGACCCTACAAATGACCCAAGGCCACTCTTCAGGCACACCCGAACAAGCAACTCAGTTACCAACCCACCTTTCACACGAAAATCCAACCCCTCCCCCCACCAAAAGGGGAGGAGGGGAACAATATAGCGAGGAGCCGATTTCACGAAGCCAACGAGACAAAAGCCCACCTCTCCAACCCACCAAAAAGGGAGGAGGTGAACAATATAGCAAAGAGCCAACATCGACGGAGCCAACGAGCGAGCAAGGGGCACGAGAGTGACATAGGCGACTGGCCAGTTGTCTCAAGGAGCCACACAGAGCGACCTCATCCAACTCTGAGAACACAGAGCGGAAGGGTAACTCTTTTCACATATGCCTCCCAGGACAAGCATGGCCAACATTACCGCTCATGCGCTACCGAGTGGGGATGGAGAGAAGATGAGAGTCGATGACCCTACAAATGACCCAAGGCCACTCTTCAGGCACACCCGAACAAACAACTCAGTCACCAACCCACCTTTCACACGAAAATCCAACCCCTCCCCCCACAAGCAAGCAAACCGGGAGGAGAAGAACAATATAGAGAAGAGCCGACATCGACAAAGCCAACGAGCGACATATCAAAACGCTGATTTCAACAGAGCAAACGTGCGACCAAGGAGCACGAGAGAGAGTTACCGGAGCGCCGATTTCAACAACGCCAACAGGCAGCCAGTCATCTCAAAGAGCCACACACAACAACCCCATCCAAATGCTAGAAAACAGAGGGGACGGGAGAGATTGTTCAAACATGCCTCCAAGGACAAGCATGGCCAACATTACCGCTCATATGCTACCGAGTGGTGATGGAGAGAAGAAAGTCGACGACCCTACAAATGACCCAAGGCCATTCTTCAGGCACAACCGAGCAAAACAACTCAATTACCAACCCACCTTTCACACGAAAAGCAAATCTGATAAGTGCACCCTCGGACAAAACAAGGCGACCCAAACGGCCCCGTCCGTACGACCTCACCCGGGGCGACACGGAGCGCCCCCCCGAACGAACGCACATGGGAGCAAATGGAAAACGGGCCACCCGGACGTGCACAAGGCACCCGGGTAGTCACAACTTAGCAAATATGGCACAGGCGCCCTCGGGCCAAACGACCCAGACGAGCCGGAGGACCTCACCGGCCGACGAACGACCGAGCCGAGGAGACGAACGCCGCACCGGGGCGACCGGCACGCCCACCCGAACGGACGCACATGGGAGCCAAACGGGCGGCCGGACGTGCACAAGGCACCGGGCGGTCACAACAACAAATGCGACACGGGCGGCCTCGGGCCAAGCGACCCGACCGAACGGACGCCCTCACCGGCACGCCCACCGGTGGCAGAAAGCCATCACCCCGGCGCGACGCGGCACGCAGGCAAGACGGACGCACATGGGAGCAAATGGAGAAACGGACCGCCGGTCGTGCACGAGCACCGGGGCGGTCACAACTTAGCAAATCTGACACGGGCGCCCTCGGCCCAAACGACCCGACCCGAACGGACGCCCTCACCCGGCACGACACGGCACGCCCACCCGAACAGACGCACATGGGAGCAAACGGTAAACGGGCCGCCCAGACGTGCACAAGGCACTCGGGCGGTCACAACTTAGCAAATCTGACACGAGCGCCCTCGGGCCAAACGAACCCACCCGAATGGACGACCTCCCCCGGCGCGCCCACCCGAACGGACGCCCTCACCCGGCACGACACTGCGCGCCCACCCGAACGAACGCACATGGGAGAAAAAGGCAAACGGGCCACCCGGATGTGCACAAAGGACCCGGGCGGTCACAACTTAGCAAATCTGACACGGGCGCCCTCGGGCCAAATGACCCGACCCGAACGGACGCCCTCACCCAGAACGACATAGCGCGCACGACCAAACGGACGCACATGGGAGCAAACTGTAAACGGGCCGCCCGGACGTGCACAAGGCACCCGGGTGGTCACAACTTAGCAAATCTGACACGGGCGCCCTCGGAGCCAAACCACATCGTGACGCACGACCTCACCCGGCACGACCAAACGACCCGACCCGAACGGACGCCCTCGCCTGGCACGACACGACGCGCCCACCCGAATGAACGCACATAGGAGCAAAGGGCAAACAGGCCGCCCGGACATGCACAAGGCACCCTGGTGGTCACAACTTAGCAAATCTGACACGGGCACCCTCGGGCCAAACCACCGGACCCGAACGGACGCCCTCACCCGGCACGCCCACCCGAACGGACGCCCTCACCCGGCGCGACACGTCACGCCCCACCAAACGGACGCACATGGGAGCAAACGGCAAACGGGTCGCCTGGACGTGCACAAGGCACCCAGGCGGTCACAACTTAGCAAATCTGACATGGGCGCCTTCAGGCCAAATGACCCGACCCGACCCGAACGAACTTCCTCGCACGGCACGCCCACCCGAACGGACGCCATCGTGCCGCATGAGGAAATGACCCGACCCGAACGGACACCCTCACCCGGCACGACCGAACGACCCGACCCGAACGGACGCCCTCACCCGGCACGCCCACCCGAACGGACGCCCTCACCCGGCGTGACACGGCACGCCCGACCAAACGAACACACATGGGAGCAAACGGCAAATGGGCCGCCCTCGGGGGCACGAAGCACCGGCGGTCTGGCACTGCCAAATCGACACGGGCGCCCTCGGGCCAAACGACCGACTCGGCCGAACGGACGCCCTCGCACGGCACGCCCCGACCGGACGCGGGTGCGTGCGCACGACCAAACGACCGGAGCCCGAACGGACGCCTCACCGGCACGGCCCGAACGACGACCGGAACGGACGACCTCACCGAAGCACGCCCGGCCGAGCCGCACGCCCTCACCGGCGCGACACGGCACGCCGGGCCAGCGGACGCACATGGGAGCAAACGGCAAGCGAGCGCCGGGACGTGCCGAGCACCGGCGGTCACAACCGCCGTCGACACGGGCGCCCTCGGGCCAAACAACCCGACCCGACCCGAATGGACGCCCTCGCCCAGCACGCGCACCCGAACGGACGCCATTGTGCCGCACGACCAAACGACCCGACCCGAACGGACGCCCTCCCCCGGCACGATCGAACGACCCAACCCGAACGGACGCCCTCACCCGGCACGCCCACCCGAACGCATGCCCTCACCTGGCGCGACACGGCACGCCCGACCAAACGGACGTACATGGGAGCAAATGGCAAACGGGCCGCCCGAACGTGCACAAGGCACCCGGGCGGTCACAACTTAGCAAATATGACACGGGCGCCCTCGGTCCAAATGACCCAACCCGACCCGAACGGACGCCCTCGCCCTGAACGCCCACCCGAACGGACGCCATCGTGCCGCACGACCAAACGACCCGACCCGAACGGACGCCCTCACCCGGCACGACCAAACGACTCGACCCGAACGGACGCCCCCACCCGGCATGACCGAATGACCCGACCCGAACGGACGCCCTCGCCCGACACGCCCACCCAAACGGACGCCATCGTGCCGCACGACCAAACGACCCGACTCGAACGGACGCCCTCGCCCGGCACGACCGAACGACCCGACCCGAATGGATGCCCTCACCCGGCACGACCGAATGACCCGACCAAACGAGTGGGGATGGAGAGAAGATGAGAGTCGATGACCCTAAAAATGACCCAAGGCCACTCTTCAGGCACACCCGAACAAACAACTCAGTTACCAACCCACCTTTCACACGAAAATCCAACCCCTCCCCCCACCAAAAGGCGAGGAGGTGAACAATATAGCGAGGAGCCGATTTCACGAAGCCAACGAGACAAAAGCACACCTCTCCCAACCCACCAAAAAGGGAGGCGGTGAACAATATAGCGAAGAGCCAACATCGACGGAGCCAACGAGCGAGCAAGGGGCACGAGAGCGACATAGGCGACCGGCCAGTTGTCTCAAGGAGCCACACAGAGCGACCTCATCCAACTCTGAGAACATAGAGCGGAAGGGTAAATCTTTTCACATATGCCTCCCAGGACAAGCATGGCCAACATTACCGCTCATGCGCTACCGAGTGGGGATGGAGAGAAGATGAGAGTCGACTACCCTACAAATGACCCAAGGCCACTCTTCAGGCACACCCGAACAAACAACTCAGTTACCAACCCACCTTTCACACGAAAATCCAACCCCTCCCCCCACCAAAAGGGGAGGAGGTGAACAATATAGCGAGGAGCCGATTTCACGAAGCCAACGAGACAAAATCACACCTCTCCAACCCACCAAAAAGGGAGGAGGTGAACAATATAGCGAAGATCCAACATCGACGGAGCCAACGAGTTAGCAAGGGGCACGAGAGCGACATAGGCGACCGGCCAGTTGTATCAAGGAGCCACACAGAGTGACCTCATCCAACTCTGAGAACACAGAGCGGAAGGGTAACTCTTTTCACATATGCCTCCCAGGACAAGCATGGCCAACATTACCGCTCATGCGCTACTGAGTGGGGATGGAGAGAAGACGAGAGTCGACGACCCTACAAATGACCCAAGGCCACTCTTCAGGCACACCCGAACAAGCAACTCAGTTACCAACCCACCTTTCACACGAAAATCCAACCCCTCCCCCCACAAGCAAGCAAAACGGGAGGAGAAGAACAATATAGAGAAGAGCCGACATCGACAAAGCCAAC
This sequence comes from Pinus albicaulis, assembly GCA_034641835.2. Classification (NCBI taxonomy): domain Eukaryota; kingdom Viridiplantae; phylum Streptophyta; class Pinopsida; order Pinales; family Pinaceae; genus Pinus; species Pinus albicaulis. The sequence continues at coordinate 286,564 of JAXQQM020059358.1, read as the reverse complement.
GAGCGACATATCAAAACGCTGATTTCAACAGAGCAAACGTGCGACCGAGGGGCACGAGAGAGAGTTACCGGAGCGCCGATTTCAACAACGCCAACAGGCAGCCAGTCATCTCAAAGAGCCACACACAACAACCCCATCCAAATGCTAGAAAACAGAGTGGACGGGAGAGATTGTTTAAACATGCCTCCAAGGACAAGCATGGCCAACATTACCACTCATATGCTACCGAGTGGTGATGGAGAGAAGAAAGTCGACGACCCTACAAATGACCCAAGGCCATTCTTCAGGCACAACCGAGCAAAACAACTCAATTACCAACCCACCTTATACACGAAAAGAAAATCTGATAAGCGCACCCTCGGACAAAACAAGGCGACCCAAACGGCCCCGTCCATGCGACCTCACCCGGGGCGACACGGAGCACCCCCCCGAATGAACGCACATGGGAGCAAATGGCAAACGGGCCGCCCGGACGTGCACAAGGCACCCGAGCAGTCACAACTTAGCAAATATGGCACGGGCGCCCTCGGGCCAAACGACCCAACCCGAACGGAGGACCTCACCCGGCACGACCAAACGACCCGACCCGAACGAACGCCCTCACCCGGGGCGACACGGCGCGCCCACCCGAACAGACGCACATGGGAGAAAACGGAAAACGGGCCGCCCGGACGTGCAGAAGGCACCCCGGCGGTCACAACTTAGCATATCTGACACGGGCGCCCTCGGGCCAAACGACCCGACCCGAACGGACGCCCTCACCTGGCATGCCCACCCAAACGAACGCCATCACCCGGCGCGACACGGCACGCCCGACCCAAACGGACGCACATGGGAGCAAACGGAAAACGGACCGCCCGGTCGTGCACAAGGCACCCGGGCGGTCACAACTTAGCAAATCTGACACGGGCGCCCTCGGCCCAAACGACCCGACCCGAATGGACGCCCGCACCCGGCACGACACGGCACGCCCACCCGAACAGACGCACATGGGAGCAAACGGCAAACGGGCCGCCCGGACGTGCACAAGGCACCCAGGCGGTCACAACTTAGCAAATCTGACATGAGCGCCCTCGAGCCAAACGACTCCACCCAAAAGGACGACCTCGCCCAGCGCGCCCACCCGAACGGACGCCCTCACCCGGCACGACACTGCGCGCCCACCCGAACGAACGCACATGGGAGAAAACGGCAAACCGGCCACCCGGACGTGCACAAAGGACCCGGGCGGTCACAACTTAGCAAATCTGACACGGGCGCCCTAGGGCCAAACGACCCGACCCGAACGGACGCCCTCACCCGGAACGACATGGCGCGCACAACCAAACAGACGCATATGGGAGCAAAAGGTAAACAGGCCGCCCGGACGTGCACAAGGCACCCGGGCCGTCACAACTTAGCAAATCTGACATGGGCGCCCTCGGGCCAAACGACCCGACCCGACCCGAATGGACGCCCTCGCCCGGCACGCCCACCCGAACGGACGCCATCGTGCCGCATGACCAAACGACCCGACCCAAACGGACGCCCTCCCCCGGCACGACCGAACGACCCGACCCGAACGGACGCCCTCACCCGGCACGCCCACCCGAACACACGCCCTCACCGGGCGCGACACGGCACGCCCGACCAAACGGACGCACATGGGAGCAAACGGCAAATGGGCCGCCCAGACGTGCACAAGGTACCCGGGCCGTCACAACTTAGCAAATCTGACACGGGCGCCCTCGGTCCAAACGACCCAACCGGACCCGAACGGACGCCCTCGCCCTGCACGACCACCCGAACGGACGCCATCGTGCTGCACGACCAAAGGACCTGACCCGAACGGACGCCCTCACCCGGCACGACCGAACGACCCGACCCGAACGGATGCCCTCACCCAGCACGACCGAATGACCCGACCCGAACGGACGCCCTCGCCCGGCACGCCCACCCGAACGGACGCCATCCTGCCGCACGACCAAACGACCCGACCTGAATGGACGCCCTCGCCCGGCACTACCGAACGACCCGACCCGAACGGACGCCCTCACCCGGCACGACCGAACGACCCGACCAAACGAGTGGGGATGGAGAGAAGATGAGAGTCAACGACCCTACAAATGACCCAAGCCCACTCTTCAGGCACACCCGAACAAACAACTCAGTTACCAACCCACCTTTCACACGAAAATCCAACCCCTCCCCCCACCAAAAGGGGAGGAGGTGAACAATATAGCGAGGAGCCGATTTCACAAAGCCAACGAGACAAAAGCACACCTCTCCAAACCACCAAAAAGGGAGGAGGTGAACAATATAGCGAAGAGCCAACATCGACGGAGCCAACAAGCGAGCAAGGGGCACGAGACCGACCTAGGCGACCGGCCAATTGTCTCAAGGAGCCACACAGAGCGACCTCATCCAACTCTGAGAACACAGAGCAGAAGGGTAACTCTTTTCACATATGCCTCCCAGGACAAGCATGGCCAACATTACCGCTCATGCACTACAGAGTGGGGATGGAGAGAAGATGAGAGTCGACGACCCTACAAATGACCCAAGGCCACTCTTGAGGCCACCCGAACAAAAAACTCGGTTACCAACCCACCTTTCCTGCCGAAAATCCAACCCCTCCCCCCACGAAAAGGAGGAGGTGAACAATATAGCGAGGAGCCGATTTCACGAAGCCAACGAGACAAAAGCACACCTCTCCAACCCACCAAAAAGGGAGGAGGTGAACAATATAGCGAAGAGCCAACATCGACAGAGCCAACGAGCGAGCAAGGGGCACGAGAGCGACATAGGCGGTCACAACTTAGCAAATCTGACACGGCCGCCCTCGGGCCAAATGACCCGACCCGAACGGACGCCCTCACCTGGCACGCCCACCCGAACGAACGCCATCACCCGGCGCGACACGGCACGCCCGACCCGAACGGACGCACATGGGAGCAAACGGCAAACGGACCACCCGGTCATGCACAAGGCACCCAGGCGGTCACAACTTAGCAAATCTCACACGGGCGCCCTCGGCCCAAACGACCCGACCCGAATGGACGGCCTCACCTGGCACGACACGGCACGCCCACCCGAACAGACGCACATGGGAGCAAACGGCAAATGGGCCGCCCGGACGTGCACAAGGTACCCGGGCGGTCACAACTTAGCAAATCTGACACGAACGCCCTCGGGCCAAACGACCCCACCCGAACGGACGACCTCGCCCGGCGCGCCCACCCGAACGGACGCCCTCACCCGGCACTACACTGCGCGCCCACCCGAACGAATGCACATGGGAGAAAATGGCAAACGGGCCACCCGGACGTGCACAAAGGACCCGAGCAGTCACAACTTAGCAAATCTGACACAGGCGCCCTCGGGCCAAACGACCCGACCCGAACGAACGCCCTCACCCGGAACGACATGGCGTGCACGACCAAACGGACGCACATGGGAGCAAACGGTAAACGGGCCGCCCGGACGTGCACAAGGTACCCGGGCGGTCACAACTTAGCAAATCTGACATGGGCGCTCTCGAGCCAAACCACCCTACCCGAACGCACGACCTCACCCGGCACGACCAAACGACCCGACCCGAACGGACGCCCTCGCCCGGCACGACACGATGCGCCCACCCGAACGAACGCACATGGGAGCAAAGGGCAAACGGGCCGCCAGGACGTGCACAAGGCACCCTGGCGGTCACAACTCAGCAAATCTGACACGGGCGCTCTCGGGCCAAACCACCGGACCCGAACGGACGCCCTCACCCGGCACGCCCACCCGCACGGACGCCCTCACCTGGCGTGACATGGCATGCCCCACCAAACGGACGCACATGTGAGCAAACGGCAAACGGGCCGCTCGGACGTGCACAAGGCACCCGGGCGGTCACAACTTAGCAAATCTGACACGGGCGCCTTCGGGCCAAACGACCCGACCCGACCCGAACGGACGCCCTCACACGGCACGCCCACCTGAACGGATGCCATCGTGCCGCACGACCAAACGACCCGACCCGAACGGACGCCCTCACCCGGCACGACCGAACGACCCGACCCGAATGGACGCCCTCACCCAGCACGCCCACCCGAATGCACGCCCTCACCCGACGCGACACGACACGCCCGACCAAACGGACGCACATGGGAGCAAACGGCAAACGGGCCGCCCGGACGTGCACAGGGCACCCGGGCGGTCACAACTTAGCAAATCTGACATGGGCGCCCTCGGGCCAAACGACCCGACTCGACCCGAACGGACGCTCTCGCACGGCACGCCCACCCGAACGGACGCCATCGTGCCGCACGACCAAACGACCCGACCCGAACGGACGCCCTCACCCGGCACGGCCAAAGCCGGCCGTCCGAACGGACGCCCTCACCGACACGACCACCGGTGCACGCACGCGTAAACGGACGCACATGGGAGCGAGCGAAACGGGGCGCCGGGAGCGATACACGAGGCACCGGCCCGATCCGCGACTTGGCAAATGCGACACGGGCGCCCTCGGACCCAAGCGACCGGAGCTCGACCGAACGGATGCCCTCGCCGGCACGCCCGCCGAACGGACGCCGCGCCGTGCGCACGACCAAACGATCGGCCGGAGACGGACGCCCTCACCGGGCACGGCCAGAACGACCCCGACCGAACGGACGCCCTCACTCGGCATGCCCACCGACGCATGCCCTCACCGGCCGCGACACGGCACGAGACGAACGGACGCACATGGGAGCAAACGGCAAACGGGCCGCCCGGACGTGCACAAGGCACCCGGGCGGTCACAACTTAGCAAATTTGACACGGGCGCCCTCGGGCCAAACGACCCGACCCGACCCGAACGGACGCCCTCGCCAGGCACGCCCACCCGAACGGACGCCCTCGCCCGGCACGACCGAACGACCCGACCCGAACGGACGCCCTCACCCGAACGGACGCCCTCACCCGGCACGACCGAACGACCCGACCCGAACGGACGCCCTCGCCCGGCACGCCCACCCGAACGGACGCCCTCGCCCGGCACGACCGAACGACCCGACCCGAACGGACGCCCTCACCCGGCACGACCGAACGACCCGACCCGAACGGACGCCCTCGCCCGGCACGACCGAACGACCCGACCCGAACGGACGCCCAGGGGAGCAAACGGCAAACGGGCCGCCCGGACGTGCACAAGGCACCCGGGCGGTCACAGCGGCAATTACGACACGGGCGCCCTCGGGCAAGCGACCCGGGCAGGCCGAACGGACGCCCCCTCGCCGGCACGGCCGGGCCGGGAACGGACGCACATGGGAGAAAGAAACGACGAACGGGCCGCCGGACGTGCACAAGGCACACAGGTGGTCACGACTTGCTCGTCTAACACGGGCGCCCTCGGGCCAGCGACCGACACGACACAACGGATGCCCTCACCGGCACGGCGGGCGGCAGGCAGGAGCAGACGCCTCACCGGCACGGCCGGCGCCGACGGGGGAGCGAGCGGACGCCCTTACCGTGCGCGGGGCCGTGGACGCGCGCGGGGCGCGCGCGCGCGCGGGCGCCGAGACGTGCACAAGGCACCCGGGCGGTCACAACTTAGCAAATCTGAGACGGGCACCCTCGGGCCAAACGACCCGACCCGAACCGAACGGACGCCCTCACCCGGCACGACCGAACGACCCGACCTGACCCGACCCCAACGGACGCCCTCACCTGGCACGCCCACCCGAACGGATGCCCTCGGGCCAAACGACCCGACCTGACCCGAACGGACGCCCTCACCCGGCACGACCAAATGACCTGACCCGACCCGACCCGAACGGACGCCCTCACCTGGCACGACCAAACGACCCGACCCGAACGGACGCCCTCACGGCACGCCCACCTGACCCGACCCAAACGGACGCCCTCACCCGGCACGCCCACCCGACCCGACCCGAAAGGACGCCCTCGGGCCAAACGACCCGACCGGCCGAACGGACGCCCTCGGGCCAAACGACCCCGGGCAGAACGAGAACGGACGCCCTCGGGCCAAACGACCCGAACGGACGCCCTCACCCGGCACGACCAAACGACCCGAACGAACGCCCTCACTCGGCACGACCAAACGACCCGGCCCGAACGGACGCCCTTGGGCCAAACGAACCGACCCAACTTGAACGGACGCCCTTGGGCCAAACGACCCGACCCGAACGGACGCACTCACCTGCCACGACCAAACGACCCGACCCGAACGGACGCCCTCACCGGGCACGACCAAACGACCCGACCAAACGGACGCACATGGGAGCAAAAATGGGCCGCCCGGACGTGCACAAGGCACCCGGGCGGTCACAACTTAGCAAATCTGACACGGGCGCCCTCCGACCAAACGGCCCGTCCCGAACAGACACCCTCACCCTGTGCCACACGGCCCCCCCGACCGAACGGACGCAGATGGGAGCAAATACACGGGCGCCCTCCGACCAAATGGCCCGACCCGAACGGACGCCCTCACCCGGTGCCACACGGCCTGCCCGACCGAACGGACGCACATGGGAGCAAACGGCAAACGGGTCGCTCGTACGTGCACAAGGCACCCGAGTGGTCACAACTTAGCAAATCTGATACTGGCACCCTCGGCCCAAACGACCCGACCTGAACGCCTTTGGTCGGGCGCCCTCACCCGACGCGCCCGACCCGACCCGAATGCGTTTGGCTGGGCGAGTCGGGTGACCCACGACTGGGCGCCTCTGCACGAACTGCACGAGAGTGCGGAAGCCATTCCGGGAGCGTCCGGAGTCGGAATTGAGTGCCGTAAATTGCAGAATGTGCGTATTGACGGGCCGCATCTAACCGTACAGTTGGGAAGCGGATTGGACACACAAGGAGCTCGAGGGATGGTCTAAACTGATTTGTAGTGCAGATTTGAGTGACCCGGTAGCACTTGGGCAGTTTTGTGCAGGATATTCCCAAGGTTTATTCTGATGATTGTAAATGATTGCTGTAGGCTAGTTTGATGGTTTACAAGCCTTAGAGCTTGGTCAAAAGGCTAACTTGCCTTGCCAAGGAGCAGAAGTGGCTTATGCTGGATTGGAACTTAGTATTTCATATTTATCATTATTAACAAGGAATTGCCCCTCCCTTGTATGTATGAGCATACTTGTGGATTGATAATGATGTTTATGTTTATTTCCGCATATCGAGAGAACCTTTGGTTAATAACTAACAAGTGTTGCTAAAGGTGTAGTCTATATACTTGAGTATTTGGAAAAAGAAAAAAGTACGGTAGTGCCGCACCCGTCTATAGCGTGGTTGAAAGACACCGAAGGTATAGGGGCGTGACAACTAGGCACACGGGCGGTCACAACTTGGCATTTTCGATACGGCCTCCCTCACACGACCCGACCCGAACGCGTTTCCTTGGGCGCCCTCACACGGCACGACCTGACCCGCCCTAACGAAGGCACAAAGGAGCAAACGGCGATCGGGTCGCACGAACGTGCACAAGGCACAGGGGCGGTCACAACTTAGCATTTTTTATACGGCCTCCCTCACACGACCCGACCCGAACACGTTTCCTTGGGCGCCCTCACACGGCACGACCCGACCCGCCCGAACGAGGGCACAAGGGAGCAAACGGAAAACGGGTCGCACGAACGTGCACAAGGCACACGAGCAGTCACGACTTAGCATTTTTTATACGGCCCCCCCTCGCACGGCACGACCCGACCCGACCCGCCCGAACGAAGGCACAAGGGAGCAAATCGGAAACTGGCCGCGCGAACGTGTACAAGGCACGCGGGCGGTCACAACTTAGCATTTTTTATACGCCCGCCCTCACACGACCCGACCCGAACGCGTTTCCTTGGGCGCCCTCACGCGACCCGACCCGACCGAACGCGTTTCCCTGCTCGAAGGTATGCATCCCATAGTGCATCAAAATCAAGACCAGTCTCGATCTCGGTTCCTCAGTGAACCAGATACTGCAAGATCATTGTAGTATGAAGCCTCCAATGAATGAAACTCCACCATGAACTCCCACGCATCATCCTATCCAAAGCGTTGGCAAGCATACTTGTATTGCCCGCGAGTGCCACCACAAGTTTTTCTCACCCTGCAAGTCATATGAATGTTCTCGTAGGCTGCTCATCCAACCAATGTCTTGTTTCTCAAAGTGAACAACGACCATCAGCCCATCTATAAAAGATCTCCATGTAGCACCAACAATCGATCATGCTCAGCATATTCCTTCTTGACACTCCTCCATGATGCTCATAAGTGGGCACCCAGTAAGTGCACCTGCATAATGTCTCCACATAATGTACTGCCATGCCCTCGTGTCAATGTACATGACTTTGGTTGCCCATGTGTCCATCAAGAGTAGACTCGCCTCAACCCCAGTCACCATCATGTGTATAGTGTACAGGCTAAGTGCCCTCGGTCACTTCTACCATCATCATCATGGGTACTTCCTCCAAGGCTTCTCCCCCGCTAAAGGTGCACCAAGAGTTCCTTCTTGGTTGGAAGCCATGAAGAAGTCTACCCAGACAATGTGCCCTACCACCAAGGCAGTCCATGAGTCATGCCGGGCACCTAGCCAGTTTCCATGTGGCTAAGCATGACTCGTATCTATCACAGAGATCATCAAGTTCCACCCTTGTCATGGGAATTTGAACCTACTAGAGCGAGGTCACAAATTTCCCTATCAAGGCCTACAACAAGAAATGCTCCCCTTGCTTCTCCAATGTACAAGGTTCCATCATAGTCATCCGAGAAAAGGTCCTCCATGGTATTGGAAAAGAAGTCATCTTCTTTCCCATCCCTGCATACGGTCCATCTCCCAGATGCTCAATTGAAACACGAGCCATGTCTTCATGAATAATCTCTAAGCGAGTGTCCTCCATCCTCATCAATGTCTGCAATGCTTCCGATCCTGGTACCGCCTGCTCATAAAGTTCCTCCTCGATCATTGTCACTTCTGCAAAATTTTCATGTGGTTCATCCCCCAATGCCTGTAATGTGCTTGGTCCAGGTTCAACTTGTTCCACGAGTTCTTCCTCGATCATATCCGCATCCTCAACATCCTCCCCAGAATCATCCATCACCGATGCTTGCGATGTGCTTGGCCCTGGTCCAACCTGTTCATCAAGTTCGTCCTCGACTTCTACCACATCTGCAACGTCCTTGTGAGAATCATTCACCATCAATGCTTGTAATGTGCTTGGTCCTGGTCCAACTTGTTCATCAGCTTCTTCCTTCACTTCAATCACATCTACAACATTCTTTGGTTCGGCCACAGTGGGCTTCATGCCACCATGCTTCATCTTTCCAAGGTCTCTAAGCTTGAGAAGCTTATCAATTAACTTCCTTCGCTCTTCTTCCACCTTGTCCATTTCTGCTCGGAGAATTCTCACTTTCTTCATTAGTCGAAACATTTCATCTTTTCTCATGCCAGATGTCCTCCTCTTGCACAATGTATCAATGGTCCGACTCGCCTCATCAAACTCCTTTTCCACTTCCTTTGACTTCTCTTTAATTTCTTTGAAGTTCATTTCCAATGAAACAAACTCATCCATCAAGCTTCAATACCACCTGCAACGCTGCAACGGTATCCCTGCTCAATAATAATAATGAAAAAGCCACAAAAATGTAGCTCTGATACCAACTGTCACGCCCTTATACCTGTGGTAGTCTCCCAACCGCTCTATAGACGGGTGCGGCACTGCCTTATTTTTCTCTTTTCAAATACTCAATAAGTAGACTACGCCTAACTCAACACTTGTTTAATTAATCTTCCAAAGTGCTCCTGTGCGGAAATAAAACAGCAATAAACATCAATATCGAACCACATGAACGCCCATACATTCAAGGGAGGGCCAAATCGCGTTAATGAGTCTGCCCAGTATTATGCTTCAATAAATATGTACAATCTGCAATAACTATACAACCAAGCCTCCATAAACCATTTATGCTTCTTGCCAAATGTGCTTGTACCTGGGTCTAGCCTTAACAGCTTCCCAAAAGTGCAAAAAATCCAAAGGAACCCCGAAATTCCCTTTTAGAACATGTTTCTGAAGTCTGCGCGAATTCTGGTTCGAGTGGGTCACTCGGGTCACAGACGCCCTCGGCACCCTGAACGCGTTTCCGCACGCGGGTCACCGGGGTCACGGTCTACACGCGTTTCCTGAACATGTTCGACCCGACCCGACCCGACCCGACCCTGCTGGACAAACTCCGCGCCTTCAAACACTATTCCGCGCGTCCGGAACGCGGGCGCGCTGCACGAACCCGACTTGACCTTAACACTATTTTTACCCGACTCGACCCAGACTCTGTTTCCCTGCTGCGGCTTCGCCCTCCACCCTCGACCTTCGCTCTGGCTTGAGCATTAGCTTGCCAATGGTGGAATTAGCAAGATGTTGATGTCCTTCTTTCTCTCCTTTATCGTCCATCGCACGTCCTCCTTTCATATGTGCCTTTGCCCACATATTGCTTCCATGGGTGGGGCAAATGCCCATAAAGCCTTGGTTACGATGTGGCATTTCCTCCTTAACGTCGGATTGCCACCACGGCCGGCCTATAAAACGTCCAAGCCAACACACGGCCAGTTTTGGACGTGTTTATGCACGTCGCTCCTAAACGTCGCACGGTCACCATGATAACGTTGCATAGTAGTCGAACGATGTTTTCGTCCGTCGGCGCGCCCGTCTAACCTTCCGTCGTGGTTTTCGTCGTTCGTCGCATGTCCACCGAACGCTTCCAACGCCTTCTGTCGTCGTCCTCGGCTCGTGGGTCTTACAGGGGCGGTTTCCGTCGCAGCGGGTGTATAATTGGACGGTGTCCATTGCCCTGCGGAGAAGTTCCGCACGCCCTGCACGTATGTCGCACGAATTGACCCGCGCGCTGCCCGACTCGACCCGTCCTGCGGTGCGGATGCCCTGCGGAGGAATTCCGCACGCCCTGCACGTCAACAACCTGGCTCGACCCGCGCTCGCCCTGCGTTGACCGCCGCCGTGTTTCCTTCACCAACGAGCTGTTGGCTTAGCTCGTGGTGCTCCAACCCACCTTTCACACGAAAATCCAACCCCTCCCCCCACCAAAAGGGGAGGAGGTGAACAATATAGCGAGGAGCCGATTTCACGAAGCCAACGAGACAAAAGCACACCTCTCCAGCCCACCAAAAAGGGAGGAGGTGAACAATATAGCGACGAGCCAACATCGACGGAGCCAACGAGCGACGAGGGGCACGGGCGACATAGGCGTAGGCCCCAGTTGTCTCAAGGAGCCACACACAGCGACCTCATCCAACTCTGAGAACACAGAGCGGAAGGGTAACTCTTTTCACATATGCCTCCCAGGACGAGCATGACCAACATTACCGCTCATGCGCTATCGAGTGGGGATGGAGAGAAGATGAGAGTCGATGACCCTACAAATGACCCAAGGCCACTCTTCAGGCACACCCGAACAAACAACTCAGTTACCAACCCACCTTTCACACGAAAATCCAACCCCTCCCCCCACAAGCAAGCAAAAAGGGAGGAGAAGAACAATATAGAGAAGAGCCGACATCGACGGAGCCAACGAGAGACATAGAAAAACGCTGATTTCAACAGAGCAAACGTGCAACCAAGGGGCACGAGAGAGAGTTACCGGAGAGCCGATTTCAACAACGCCAACAGGCGGCCAATCATCTCAAAGAGCCACACACAACAACCCCATCCAAATGCTAGAAAACAGAGTGGACGGGAGAGATTGTTCAAACATGCCTCCAAGGACAAGCATGGCCAACATTACCGCTCATATGCTACCGAGTGGTGATGGAGAGAAGAAAGTCGACGACCCTACAAATGACCCAAGGCCATTCTTCAGGCACAACCGAGCAAAACAACTCAATTACCAACCCACCTTTCACACGAAAAGCAAAATCTGATAAGCGCAAACCCTCGGACAAAACAGGGCGACCCGAACGCCCCCGTCCGTGCGCCCTCACCCAGGGCGACACGGAGCGCCCCCCCGATCGGACGCACATGGGAGCAAACGGCAAACGGGCCGCCCGAACGTGCACAAGGCACCCGGGCGATCGCAAATTAGCAAATATGGCACCGACGCCCTCGGGCCAAACGACCCGACCCGAACGGACGACCTCACCCCGGCACGACCAAACGACGCGACCGAACGAACGCCCTCACCGGGGCGACACGGCGCCCACCCGAACGGACGCACATGGGAGCAAACGACGCGGGCCGCCGGGGGACGTGCACAAGGCACCCGAGCGGTCACAACTTAGCAAATGCGCGCGGCACCCTCGCCCCCAAACGACCGGAACCCGAACGGACGCCCTCACCCGGCACGACACGGCACGCCCACCCGAACGGACGCACATGGGAGCAAACGGCAAACGGGCCGCCGGGACATGCACAGGCACCGGCCCGGTCACAAATTAGCAAATACGACACGGCGCCCTCGGGCCGCCGGCCCACCGAACGGACGCCCTCACCGGCACGCCACGGAAACCGAACGCCATCACCCGGCGCGACACGGCACGCCCGACCCGAATGGACGCACATGGGAGCAAACGGCAAACGGACCGCCCGGTCATGCACAAGGCACCCGGGCAGTCACAACTTAGCAAATCTGACACGGGCGCCCTTGCCCCAAACGACCCAACCCGAACGGACGCCCTCACCCGGCACGACACGGCACGCCCACCCGAACGGACGCCCTCACCCGGCACGACACGGCATGCCCACCCGATCGGACGCACATGGGACCAAACGGCAAACGGGCCGCCCAAACGTGCACAAGGCACCCGGGCGGTCACAACTTAGCAAATCTGACACGAGCGCCCTCGGGCCAAACGACCCCACCCGAACAGACGACCTCGCCCGGCGCGCCCACCCGAACGGACGCCCTCACCCGGCACGACACGGCGCGTCCACCCGAACGGACGCACATGGGAGAAAATGGCAAACGGGCCACCCGGACGTGCACAAACGACCCGGGCGGTCACAACTTAGAAAATCTGACACGGGCGCCCTCTGGCCAAACGACCCGACCCGAACGGACGCCCTCACCCGGAACGACATGGCGCGCACGACCAAACGGACGCACATGGGAGCAAACGGTAAACGGGCCGCCCGGACGTGCACAAGGCACCCGGGCAGTCACAACTTAGCAAATCTGACATGGGCGCCCTCGGGCCAAACCACCCGACCCGAACGCACGACCTCACCCGGCACGACCAAACGACCTGACCCGAACGGACGCCCTCGCCTGGCACGACACGACGCGCCCACCCGAACGAACGCACATGGGAGCAAAGGGTAAACGGGCCGCCTGGACGTGCACAAGGCACCCGGGCGGTCACAACTTAGCAAATCTGACACGGGCGCCCTTGGGCCAAACCGCCGGACCCGAACGGACGCCCTCACCTGGCACGCCCACCCGAACGGACGCCCTCACCCGACGCGACACGGCACGCCCCACCAAACGGACGCACATGGGAGTAAACAGCAAACGGGCCGCCCGGACGTGCACAAGGCACCCGGGCGGTCACAACTTAGCAAATCTGACACGGGCGCCTTCGGGCCAAACGACCCGACCCGACCCGAACGGACGCCCTCGCACGGCACGCCCACCCGAACGGACGCCATCGTGCCGCATGACCAAACGACCCGACCCGAACGGACGCCATCGTGCCGCATGACCAAACGACCCGACCCGAACGGACGCCCTCACCCGGCACGACCGAACGACCCGACCCGAACGGACGCCCTCACCCGGCACGCCCACCCGAATGCACGCCCTCACCCGGTGCGACACGGCACGCCCGACCAAACGGATGCACATGGGAGCAAACGGCAAACGGGCCGCCCAGACGTGCACAGGGCACCCGGGCGGTCACAACTTAGCAAATCTGACACGGGCGCCCTCGGGCCAAACGACCCGACCGGCCCAACGGACGCCCTCGCACGGCACGCCCCGCGAACGGACGCCATCGTGCCGCACGACCAAAACGACCGAACCCGAACGGACGCCCTCACCGGCCACGGCGAACGCCCGACCCGAACGGGAAGCCCTCACCCGGCAGGCCCACACGAACGGACGCCCTCACCCGGC